>DWNJ01001762.1:0-11459 GCA_018250275.1 Udranomia eurus
AAAAAGTTGTATATCTGGGTAAAAAAGACTTTGGAGGGGCGTGCATTTTTAGACTAAAAGATCTATACGTTTATTTATAACAGCTCCTAGTTTTAACAGAAACGGTTTTTTTCTGCTAATAAACTGCTAAATGAGAGATGGCTCTAAGACTGACAACTCAGAGTCATTAAGCTGTGTTCTTATAACCATAGCACGTGCAGGTGTTTAAGAATATTAATTGTATTCATAATCATGCATTTATTCTTTACAGGAAAAAGAAGGCTTCGGAATCGGGTTACGAGAGGGATCGCAAATGATTTGGGAACCGCTGCCAGAAGCACTTGTTCACCAGTGAGTGTTACACTACTTGCATTGTATACTGTAATTTGATTTTTATTGGTAATGTAGTCCTTTTATGGCGAAATGTAGACTGCAGTAGATTTAAACCGAATCCTAGGGCTTAGTCGGTGCCTGCGAGTAGAAGCATGTTGTTGGTAAAAATATGTATTCATTTCATAATGTTTTCCGTTCTCTAGGTGTTCGTTAAATGATTTTGTCTTTATGGGTTTTTATCGGTAATTTAGAACGTTAGTCAGTAGTTATTGTCTTTGCATGCTGCCTCGTTCCTATAGGAGTATGGAACAGTCCCAGAATAACCTTCTAGTGCCGGCCGTCGAAATGGGGTTTGTATTATTGTTATTTACATATATATTTTTTAAAATGAAATTGATTGAAAGATGTAAGTACTGAACTCTTTGCACGAGATGGCATTGTGCATAACCTGTTGTAGTATAGTAGATTATAGACGACATAGAATTGTATGCTTTACATAATATGTGTAGCGGTTACTTCTGTAGTAATTTTAGTAGTAATTTCAGTAGTAACGTAGTGTTAGACTTTTCTGTACCATTGCCAGATAGATCACGGCAGCTCATTGTCTAATTAATAGTAATGTTAAATTGAATGATCCAGTTAACCAACCAGCACATGCATTAGCGGCTCTCACTCGCGACGCATAATACTTAACGTAGTTTATCTAGTAATAACACAATTGTAACGTCTATCCAAAGGTAAATCCATATAAGCAGTATTAGAAAACTGGAGGCAAATCTGGTATCCGCATGATATTGAGGAACTGGAAATGTGAGACGTTATTTAGGTGGTACTGAATGGTGCATCGGGATGTTTTCAGTCGTAAGTTAAGCGAAATAAGCGTCCCGGAAATTCGTATCCTGGCGCCGAGCATGGAGCGCGGCTTGGACGCCTCGCCCCGCCCCTCGCCCTGCGCCTCGCGCCGCCCCTCGCCCCGTGCCACGCCCTCGCCCGACGACGACGATGACGACACATCCGAACACGAAAGCGCCTTTAGTTTACAAACGACCGGAAGGTGGAGTGATCTCCTTCGAGCTAGAACATGCACTGAATTCAAACGTTATATTCATATTGAAATTCCAGTTTTATAAAAGAAAACTCTAAGTATACAGAGGTCGATCTTATATTTTTATCAGGAATATAAAAAATACAGTGCGCGTTCTGTTTCGTTGTTAATGTCGTCGCTTACGATGGGCTTCGCTGTTTTCTATCCATTTCGTTGTCTCACTATTCTCAATTGTCTATGGCACGTCGTTGTAGCTTTAGCGTTCGTCAGTGTTGCCTTGTCTATGGTAAGTAGGAAGACTATAAGTTTTTGATTCGGTGGACGTCAAAGCGTTCTGCTACTAAAGGTAGGCTTCTCGACTAACACGTTTGGCACATGATTAATGTCACTTATAACATAACAGACTAAACCGGCCAACAAGACAAGATAATCAAGGAATAAATAATCCAATGACGTAAAGTGCAGATATGGTGATTTTGAATACTTGGTTTTTAGCTTAAGTTAAGGGCTAAAAAATATTTTTAGCATTGTACTTCATCTTGTTTCACTGGCCGCGATCCACACAAAATTCTTTATCTCCTTTTTCTGCACGTGTTTTATCGTTCAAAGAATAGCAATAGTATCAAAATAAGTACCTAATACCAAGTCTCGGTTGCAGCAAGGACGTAACTACCTTGGAGGAGCAAGACGACTCGATGTTCAAACAGGACAAGTCCCCCGTAGTGCACTTGGCGTATGCGATTTGGTACGCCATTCTGGCGCACACGGACATAGTTTGCTACTTGATGGTGTTCATTAACCAGGTATGGACAGCATAATATAACACACTTTTCACAAAAATTAAGGAAGCAGGAAGTAAATTAAAGTTTTTGGGTGATTTTCAACACGCTGTTATTTAAAGAAAAATGGTCGTACAGCAAATAAAAAAAATATAGCTGCAAGTGTTTAGTTTTATTACCAGAGTTTAAATTTTTTTTCTGCATTATCATTGTATTGTCACGAGAAAAACTCTTTTTTTTACTGATATCCTCGGGGGGCATTAAATCCAAGTTTTACACTGATGGTTGAGATTTTGCGCCTAAATTATCTCTGTTTTCTACCCATAATTTTTTCGATACTTTATTTGAGAATAAATTCTGAGCCATTAATTTAGAAATAGTACTAAAGTGTAAAATTATTTCATTCCAGATACAATCAGCGACCATACTGTCGATACCTCTGCCTCTTATGGTATTCTTGTGGGGAACATTAACGATACCTCGTCCAACTAAAACCTTTTGGGTTACACTTATAGCTTACACCGAGGTAAATTCTTATAATCAGTTCATTATGTTATGCTATGCCTATATAATACATATTTTATAATTGAGAACGTATTGGACACATGTCGCTTAGGAGACTTTAAAAAAATCAATTACACCGATGACAGTTTCTTTTACGTACAGTAAAATTTTCCACTATTCAAATATTTGTATTTCTGGTAATATCATACATCTATATTTGATATTGGTATGAAGGCGAATTAAGAAGGATAAAAACGTAGACCCAAGCAGTTCCACGTTCGAATTTGACATTTTGTAGACAAATTTATACTTCCCAATTATCAAGACGGGTCCATTTAGTACATAAATACTAGACAAATATATTTTCACTTTTTATACAGGTTATTTACAAAGCATTCAAATTTCAGGTGATCGTATTGATAAAGAGCATGTTCCAATTTGAGATTCTGCCGTGGAACCAGAAGGCAATACCGGCCAACATGCCATTCACTGCACCCAGGATAATCGGGATTGAGAGAAAGAATAACTATGCTCTATACGACCTATTGCTTCTGCTCATTATATTCTTACACAGGTATATAACGGGCCTTTTAAATACCTGGTATTGAATCGAAGGTTGAATACATCTGGGGACTAAGAACGCCTCGGTTAAGTGTGTCTCCCTGACCACATCCTTCAAACCAGAACACGGCAGCAAGAACACTGCTGATATAAGGCAGAAATAGGTGTGGCGATGGTGCCTCCTCTAACGGTTCGACTCAAAAATTCAACATTCTGCAAAGTGTTGTGATAGTGGAAATATGGTGTTAAAATATTTATTATTTAAATTATTAATTGAATGTATCAAAGTATAATGTTTTGTGAAATTATTGACAGGTTCATGTTGAAATCATTGGGGCTATGGAAGGAGTCGAGTCCAGAAATAGAGCTTCGCGAAGACATGGAGTATCCGCTCAGTACGGAGGACACCCAGCTCATCGTGGAGGGTCGTGGCGCTGAAGTGGGCAAGAAATATGTGCAATTACACGATCAGACAGGACCGTAAGTTATTTTTTTGTAGCATAAATATATAATCTACAAGATTTTTTCTATTGTTTTTTACTAAATTAAGTTCCAGGGTTTTCATGTTTAATTTGTACCTACTCCTACCTTACCTAATCCATATTATCTATATCTAATCCCACCTTAACCCCATTGAAAAGGTAGTTGCAATCAGGGGGAAAATCTATTGCCAAAACATGTCTAAAAATGTTCTATGCTTAGTTGAACATTTAGCTCTAGGCGTCCAATAGATATTCCACAGCATCAAATGTATTAACACAGTATCTATAATACTATATCTATACGGATACTAAGTCGCTAGCGAACCAAAATTGAGCGACTTTTTTCTGGCATTCCTGTCCGCCGCGGAGAATACACGTGAGTTGTCCGATCAGACAGTGGTGGGCTCTCTCCCGGCTGGCTGTATCGCGTGCAGGCGGCCATCCGCGCCGCGCTGCGTCGCCGCTCGGCTGACGCGCACGAGTACGAGGCCACGCACGCGCACGAGCACGAGGCCCTACAAGAGCACGAGGCCACACACGAGCACGCGCTATTGGAGTTGCCAGCGCCACCTGTGAACGAGCCGCCCGTACTTTATCTGCCGCTTGCGATCTGGCATTGGCTTTTCCCGAACCGGAGGACCACTCGCTCCGACATGCCCATCCCGTATCTATCCGATCCGTTTCTAGTCGATCCTATGTCGTTCGATGTATTTCTTAATTGTTTGTATTTGATGTAAATGTTTGTCTTTTTCAGTACTTTAGTCAACTAATTTGGTTTTATGTAAAATATTAATAAGAAGTTGATCACTTCTTAAATATTTAATTTAGTTTTGGATATTTAGTATAATACATTTTATTCTATGTTTTAATCGATATAGACATATAATTTAAGATTTTCCTAAAACGTAGATAAGTAATTATATCTGTAGATTTAGTGTATTGTATAGTTTTAACTTTTTAATGCCTTGTATAATTTGGTGTATATTATGTTCTTAGGGCGAGTGATAGTATAGACAATGCCGGTGGCAGTCCCAGCAGGGACACGCCTAACGGCACCACCAGAGATGTGGCGGAGAATGAGCGCGAGCCTGGCCCTTCGAAGGTTCCCGACGATGGCGACCATTACGAGTAAGTTCCGTGTGGCCATAAAGATTTATGACTTGGATAAGTAAAAAAAGATAAATGTTCAGTACAATACCAAATAACAAATATTACCTGATTGAACTAGGTTAGATGGTACTTAGAAGACTTTGTATGTTCCTGGGTACCCCAAAAATAAATTAAGTCACCATTAAGAAAAATAAGAATTTGCCGCATATAATAAATAAATCTGTGTTTCAGAGTTAACGATGATCAGGAACCGATAATTGCTGTGACTACAACCCTGGAAGACAACTACAAACATTACCCTAGAGTCATGCTGCTATCGTAAGTGCGCCAGTCCTTACTTCTTTACTTACATATTGTAAGATACCAGGTTACGCTCGGTGATGATAAATCAGTCAAAGAGAAAATGTTATATGATTAGTATTAGATATTAGTTGCTACTTTTAGTCTAGTTACTATTACTTAGTTATATGTTATTACAGATATTTAACATTACAGATCGCCCTATAAGTTGACCAATGAGAGCATGTACATGTACTAGTACAGAGTTGTAATAAAATAATTTTGTTTAGTCGAGGGGGGCATTTTTAAACTGGAAGATCTTTGCCTTCATATTCCGTTCTAATTTCACCTTTCTATTATTTTCTTTATTGCCTGATTAAAATATTATTTAATACGCTATTAATGGACTATGTATCTGTACCGTCATATTCCTTTTTGTATTGCTCTCTCTATCATTTCTTCTTTCATTGTATCTACGTTATTGTGGCACAGGTTCAAGCGCTACCTGCGGCCGGTGCACAGATTCTTCCAGCGCATGTTGGCGCCGGGCGCGCGCGTCACCGCCGACGTGTACGCGTACATGTTCCTCTGCGACTTCTTCAACTTCCTCGTCGTCATCTTCGGCTTTGCTGCGTTTGGGGTGAGAGACACTATATAGGCGTAACGACTCGTTACAAAATCTGTAACGCGTTCTCCACTCTCTTGGCGCGCCTAAAACAGTTTTGCTTCAACTAATTAGTTGATCCTGATTTTTATTTTAAAACGACTAATGCCGAGGAATCCTATATAAATAATTGGTTGATTATATAGCACTCACAATATTATGTAATAAAGTATTACATATGTAAGACAGCACATAGATGATTTTATATGATTGATTAACAATAATTTAAAAAATTGTAGGACATTTTGTAAATATAATACAAAAAGGTTGTAGTCATGGTCCTTTAAAATTGTGTAAAAATAAGAGAAAGGATACCTCGTTGCTCAGTAATAAAAAAAGAAAAAAAACCTGTCCCACATTATCTCCAGACGCACCAAGGCGACGGCGGCGTGCAAGCGTACATAGAGGAGAACAAAGTCCCGATTCCGTTCCTGGTGATGCTGATCCTGCAGTTCGGGCTCATCATCATCGACCGCGCGCTGTACCTCCGCAAGTTCATGCTCGGCAAGATCCTGTTCCAATACGCGCTGATTATCGGCGTGCACATCTGGATGTTTTTCGTATTGCCGTTCATCACTGAGAGGTACTTTTTTCCAATTTTGGGGTTTTCCAAATACTTCTTAGTTCATGGCTGTACCGTAAAAGAATAACATGGAGTTGAATCATACTGGACTAGTTCGTCCTCAAGAAGGAGGAATGCTTGCCAATATTTGGGAAAAGGCTTAAGAAAGTTGTAAACTATTTTCGGACCTGGCAATGTAATAACTACCTTGGGATACATTTTCTGAAATGTCATTTTTGTCATTTTTGAAATAAAATAATAAAGATTTACTTGCAAAAACGTTTCTTGGTACTACTCTGGATACTCTAGATATTACACTGCAGATATATATTAATCTCTGTACGTCATAATCATTACATGAACTTATATTAAAAATGTATCGAACAGGACATTCAACACGTTGCTGCCGCCGCCGATGTGGTACATGATGAAGTGCGTGTACCTGCTGCTATCCGCGTACCAGATCCGCTGCGGCTACCCGCGCCGCATCATCGGCAACTTCCTCTGCAAGTCCTACCACTTCCTCAATATGGTCTTCTTTAGAGGGTGAGAGTAATATAAGGTTATACGACTTGCTTCTTCGCCTATACATGAGTCTAGGAATTTTACATTTTACTTGCCACGTCAACTCATCATCCAGATTCAGATAGGAATACATAATAGACAATGGTAAATAGATAAGGGATGCCCCTTGCAAATGAATATTATTATTTTTAATTTTAATTTATTCGTCTTTATATTTATTTTATGCAATCATGATACATAATTCGTTATTCATAAGAATCATATATTTTGTATAGTAGCATATTGAACTGACTTTCACGCAAAACAAATAAGTACTATGCTTACTTATCTGTTTTGCTATTTATGCCAGATTCATGGCCGTCCCCTTCGTGTTCGAGCTGCGCACGCTGATGGACTGGATCTGGACGGACACGTCCATGACGCTCATGGACTGGCTGAAGATGGAGGACATATTCGCCAGCGTCTTCCTTCTCAAGGTATACTAATTGTACAACATTATATTTTAGAAAGTTAGTAGAGTTTGATTAATAATTTTAGCATTAGTTTTACTCTTCTGTTTGATTGTTTGAAAATCGCGATGAGTGTTAAATATGTTTGTTCGTCTGATTTTCTGATTTGACGAGGAATGTATTTTGTCTATTTAGAAGTATCAACAAACATGGCATTATCAACTAATCAATACATGCATTTACACAACAAAATATACATTGACAACATTATGTATATGATATTATTTGTAACTACAACTTATTCAATTACTATTCCCAGTGTTCGAGATACGTGGAGGACGAGTTCCCGCAGCCGCGCGGCGCCAAGAAGTCCAGCACGTCGAAGTACCTGCTGGGCGGCGGCGTGCTCGCCTTCGTCATCGCCATCATATGGTTCCCGCTCGTCTTCTTCGCTTTCGGCAACTCGGTGAGGACCTATTTATTTGTTTGTTTCTGCTTAATTTTGTTTTTTTGAATGTTTTTTCTTTTGGTTATAGGTCATTGAATTTTTAAAGAGGCCTTTTTCACCGAATCGGAGGCCTGTCATTAATATTGTCGATAATATCCAAATATTAAAACACTTGATTCTTATTTATACAACATTTATTATTATTATTTTATTGTTTTAACGAAATTTAATTCGCATTTGTTTTATAAAAAAATGTATTAAATATTATACAAAATGTTGATTAAAATTCATGTTTTGTTTATATCTTAATACATTGTTTCAGGTCGGCCAACCAAATCCCCCAACAGATGTGACAGTGAAAATTCGCATCGGACCGTTCCTTCCAGTGTACCAAATGTCTGCTCAGTCGCATAACATCGATATGTAAGTGCTCGGATATTCTATTCAAGCACAGACAAAATGCTTTTGGTCTGTCACCATGGAATCCACTCCATGCTCGTTTGCTATGCTATAAAATAAACGCGGTTGCAGCTTCACGGAGCAGGACTACACGCAGCTGAGCAACCAGTACGCGCGCGACCGCACCGCGCAGACGTTCCTCTCCAACTACATGTACAACGACGTGGCCGTCATCACCATCAACCCCAACTCCACCATGAAGTGGGAGATCTCGCCGCCGGAGCTCGACCGCCTGGAGCGCGAGGCTACGTCCAGTTAGTATTGTTATATGTTTATATGTTAATACATGAGGAAGTGTTGTAAGGCTGAGAACACGACATAAATTATGTTAAGAATCTTTATGTGGATCATAATATTTTTCACTTAGAAGCCGTCAGTGGGTATGTTAAAAATAATACCTGCCTGCTATGACTTATAATTCTTCTTTCCTTCAAACACTGTCAATTATGGAAGAAATTGTTATTATCATACTGTTTATATAAATGGAACCGGATTCTGTCTACACTATGATGATTATCTATTTTTATATCATTGTGTATTTAACATTATCACAAGAGAACGCTGCAATCTGATACAATTATTTTTAATGGCAAACAACCTACTGTAAACAAATTGCCTAAAATACATATGTTGAAACATTGTTCTTTGTTTATACAAATAGTTTATACAAATATTGTAGTATTTATATACTACTAACTACTATAGTCATATATATATATATATGTACGTGTGGTGTCACACAGACTCGTCGCTGACGGTGAAGTTCACGTACGTGATCACGCACCCGAGCAACAACGCGCAGAACCCGCCCACCATCGAGGACAACCGCGAGGTGCCGCTGCACGCGCGCAACCCCGAGCGCGACACGCTGCTGCGCCTGCTCGCCGGCACCGCGCCGCCCGACGCCTGGTCAGCCCCGCACGCCCCACCCCCGCGCACTTGCGCACCCACCCGCGCACGCTCACCCGCGCACACCTACACTCACCTGCACTCACTCGCGCATACCGTACTCAACTTGCACGTCCCGCACAACCCGTGCACACCCTGCATGTACCTCGAGCACTCACTATAAACACCTTACACACTACCATTTAGCCACAAAATTCTTCCTACGATAAAATTTATGTACCCATATAATTCTCTAGAATTAACACATTTTTGTACTTAAAAGAGAGGCGAACGGTGGAGGGTTCAGTTTTGTCTGACATTTGTAGTCTTGCACTTTATTGTAATAATCAAATCGTATCTAATTTATAACTTTATTTTATATAACGTGTTTATTGCAGGTTAAACGTTAAGACACTGTTTCCTAAGTTCGTGAAGGTGTTCAACAAGGGAACAACGAAACCGGCATATCAATTAATGCCTCCGGTGCTCAATGATGGTAATAAATGTGACTGTTTTGATTCTAACTTATTTCTAGTGCCCTTACTGACAAACGTATTATAATGTTGTTACCAGTCAGTCCATGAAATCATCAAGACTTAAATCTATACATATAATAGATCTCTCTGTCTGTACGTGGAAGATATAAACCAAACCATTTTAAAATTCTTCGGTCTTCATTTTAAAGAATAGAACCCAACAAAACTATTTTTAGAATTGTTGTCCGTTTGTCTGTGCGTCTGTGTACGCTAATCCCATAAACGCCTGATCCAATTTGAATGCGGTTTTGACTGATGTATTCTGGTAAACTTCACTTAACATCTAGTGTTTGTTTCATAAAGATCGGTTCAAAAATAAATAAAAAGTTGTGGAACGGGGTCGGGGAGGCGGTACGAAGTGCACCGGAGCGGCTAGTCTTACTTAAGTATGAATTCTCGTACAGATGACGACGCCCGGTACTACCGCAACGTGCAGCTGCGCCTGGAGAGGGACGGCAGCGTGATGTACTGGCGGGTGCGCGAAGCCTGCGAGCCGAGGGCGAGTATTATAATAACTTTCGTCCAAGTATAAACCTTGGATGTGTTCAATTCAGTTTGTGAACCAAATAATAAAAAAAAACATAATATTTAACAAGTAAGTGTGCATATACGTTGTGATTGATTGTGGCCAAAATTGGGTCGATTTTGACTGTCTATAACACGCTGTTGTTTTTAACACGCTTTTAACTATGTAAGGAAATCTAAAAATCGAATAACATTTTCGTATCATCATGAAACTTGGCAGTTATATACAATACAATATTATGGTACCGTCGAGCTGGTCTGATCATGGAATTGGAAGGTGGCTGATGGAACCCTGGACTGCCTACTAGTAAACATTTCGATACACATATGATTATTATAGTACCATTGAGCTGGAGCTGACATATCAAGTTATGTACATTACTTATACACTATATTTTGAGTAAAATATGAAGTAAATGACATTGATAAAAAATGTTTAAAAATTTTATTTAGAGACAATGTTTTTTGCATTATCTAATACGAATGAATGGATTGGAAAACCTGATTCAATTAAAAAAAACATAGATTATAATATACTTCCGTATTCCCTGAATATATTTTCATATAATTAAGACTATAATTCTAGGATCCATTGGCGTCGATACCCATGAACAACTGCGACATGCTGGTCATGTACACGTTCAACGACAAACTGTTCCCGGAGACGCTTAACTTCATTTCTGGCGGCGGGTAGGTGGAAATCAAATTATATTTGTCCAGGTTTGCTTAATCAACATTTTGCTAGTTCGTGGATTATTGACGTATTAAAAAAATACATACATAAGAAAATACGAGTTGAAGGTCTAAAAAATTTGCCGGAGTACCAGTTATTTAGCGGATATTCATGCTATGTAATTTTATTATTACGTTTCATGGTAGATAACTTAAAAAATACATTAATCGAATTTATAACGATGTAATACAATGATTACAGCATCATCGGTCTGTACACTACGTTCGTGTTCTTGGCATCGCGCGTGCTGCGCGGCTTCTTCTCCGGCATCTACACCAAGATCATGTTCGACGACCTGCCCAACGTCGACCGCGTGCTGCAGCTCTGCCTCGACATTTACTTGGTATGAAAACTATTGTAATAAACTCACCACCATCATTGCACTATTGATGTGAACCCACCCCTAACTTTGAGCTAAGTTGGGTTAATGAAATTACTAGTATGAATCACTAGAATGGTGGTAGAACATTTTGTTATTCGACTCTGTTTCTGTCTTATACCAGCAGTGTTCTTGCTGCTGTGTTCTGGTTTAAAAGATGTGCTCAGGGAGACGTTGGTTGCGTCTCCCTAAGTACACCAAGGTGTTCCAACTTAGTCC
>DWNJ01001763.1:0-11458 GCA_018250275.1 Udranomia eurus
AAAATGTTACAAATCTATACAAAATTACACTTTAAGTAATCATTAAGCGTCTCTGGGTGGCGTTATAAGTTTATCATTTTAGTGTAAATAGAATTAATAAAATCTAAGCAAAAAATTTATAACGTCAAAGAAGTAGACCACGGCCCTGCACCCACAGTTAGGCCGTGAAAAGCTTTTATAAATTTTAAAATCTCAAACAGAAAGGAACGAGTCGTAAGGTGATCGTTTAGCACCAACGTCAAATGTAAAGCAATAAACAAGCAAACCTGCAAGTCGCGCTCGAACTGCGCGCGCATCGCCTGCATGTTGACCTCGAGCCGCAGCTTGGCGTCCTCGGTGAGCTGCAGGTCGTCCTCGATCTCCTCGTTCTGCGCCTTCAGCTCGGCCAGCTGCGACTCGAGCGCGCGCTTCGCCTTCTCCAGCTCGTGCACGTTCTTGTCCGCCGTGCCTTGGGTATTCGCCAGCTCGTCCAGCTCCGATTGGAGGAGGCGCTTCGAACGTTCCAGCTCTTCGATCTGATGGGGGAATGAGAAGTTTACTATATCAATACATGACATATCGGATAGGATCTTACTAGATCCTATCCGATATGTCAAGAAACCAAAGATATCGAATAATATACATTAATAATAATTATTATAACATATTTAATTCTAACCTACTATTAAAACGTTGACTTGCTAACTACTTAAACATTGATTGAATACGAAATTTACCTTCGCATCTTTAAGGTATACCTATTTTGTTAATAACTAAAATGTCAACACATTTCAATATATATGTTTGACTTCATTGAAGGAAATATGTTCATTAGCTGTCTCTGTATCTTATAATGAGCAAGTAGGCTACTACGGTAATATAACGCCCCAGCGCAATTATTACCGTAGCAGCAATCGTAACAGCAATACTTTTTTCCCCTAGCATAGTATGCATAAGGAAGTTTCAATTTCCAACTTCACTTCGAACTCACTTATCAAAATTACTATCATTACCAATATAACTTTCCATTTTTTTTATTAAATAAAAAAAAACATTATATCGTCGAGTCACCTTCTCTGCGGCGTCGTCGAGTTCTCGCGTGAGGCTGAGCACGCGCGTCTCCTTGTCGCGCGCGTCGCGCTCGGCCGCGTCGCGCTCCGCCGCGTTGCGCTCCGCCACCGCGCGCTCCTCCGCCACCACCTGCATCACACGCCTCGTTACTGACATTCGAGGAGGATATTCGAACAAAATACGTTTGCAGCATCTAATAGAATATTCGTTGTTACATAAGAATCGTAATAATTAAATAATAGCAAAGTTAAGTACAATCATTTGCAAAGCAAGTTCCCACTTTAATATATTGATTAAATATTGTAAAGTAATAAAAAACTTGATTTTATTTTTAAATACAAAATATACAGAACTATGAACTGCAAACGAAAAAATCAAAATGTACCTACAATATCACTTGTTTATTGTGAATTTTAAAAGAATATACCTTGTCGAAGCTCTTCTGCTTCTTCTCCAGCTCGAGCACCTTGGCGCGCTGCGCTTCCAGGTCTATGTTGGTGTCTTCTAATTCGGCTTGAATTTTCTTTTTGCCTAAAATTTATTAATTCATAAAAACATTACAAAATACCGTTTGAAATAAAATCCAACTTTTCTTATTTATAACTATTGTTATTAATAATATTTTAGAAAATAAGCGTTCAAAATTATGTGGGTACATTACTGTGCTTGAGTTAACTTCACGTCGCGCCATCGACTTTTCTATTTTGCTCAATGAACATAACATAGAATTTGATAGCAATAATGGCTTACCTACGTCTGCACGATAAAACAGTAAAATCTGATCATATTGGTATACATAGTCAGTTTTTAATATCAGTAAAACTCACTCTTGTCCAGCTTGTCGTTGGCCTGCCGCAGCTCGTCGAGCTGGCGGTGCAGCGCCTCCGCGTCCTTGGTCAGCTTCTTGCGCTGCTCCTCCAAGGCCGCGGCCGCCTCCGCCTCCTCCTCGGCCTTCTTCTTCGAGTCCGCCACCTGCTGCGTCAGCGCTGCCACCTGCGTCACGATAATCACGTACCTCGTTAAAGGAGCTCTTTGCCTAACTAATATTACAAAAATGCTTATGTATATTTTGTTTGTTAACACATTTACGCTTAACTATTCAACCCATTATCATGAAATTATGTACACATGCCGAGGGATAGAAGAAATAGTTTGATATCTATCGTCATCTGGTTTTCAACGCAGGCGATGCCGCACGTACAAAACCCTTTGCAATACATTAAATAAAAATTGTAATAGTAAATCAAAATTTGTAATAGTACCTGTTTCTCAAGGTTCTTCTTAGCCTCCTCCTCTTCCTCGAGCTGGTCCCTGGCCTGCTCCAGCTGCTGCTCGACATTTCGGAGACGGGTCTGCAAGGACAGCTTCTGTTTCGTCTCCTCTTCAAGGAGAGCCTGGAAAAAAGTAATTAATGTATAATTTCTAACGCAATATAGCCCTTCGATAAATAAAATTTCCGGTTGAAATAGAAATACCTCGAAAAAGTTTACATTACAGTGAATATGTCTATCAAACTGTAATAGGACAAAATCCATGTTAACTATACTTCAATTAGTGAAGTTTTGCCGTCACAATCTCAAAATTAAGTTGAGAGTACCTGCGCCTCGGCATGCTGCGACGAGGCAGTCGCAGCGAGCTTGCTGGCCGCGGACGCCTTGAGCTCGGCTGCCTCGAGCTGCTGCAGCGCCTGCTCCGCCTCGCTTTGCAGCCGCACCACCTTGTCCGCCTCCTCGGATCTGACGTATTAATCAATGTTATGTTACATTACTGTTACTATTGTTTGTAACCCAAATAATTTTAAATTAAAAAAAGCCAAGGCTGTATGCATGTCTATTGTATATAATATAATACTCAGGTCACAAACGCGTATGAAGTCCACCTAGTATCACCTAGTAAGTGATCCCTGCTGCCAATGTCTGGCAGACAACTGAAATCAACCCCAAACAGGATTAAAGTTCTCAAAAAATGTCTCAGTACTGTACTAAGTACAAACCAATGCACAGCAGCCCGTACGCGGCTATCATAAGGCAGAGAGACGGTGTATATATGTGCAGCAGGATGCAGGTGTACCTGGCGCGCTCCACCTCCTGCAGCTTGGCGCCGAGCTCCTGCAGCTGCGCCTCGGCCTGCTTGCGGCGGCGCTCGCCCTCCGCGCGCGCCGCGCTCGCGCTCTTCAGCTCCGTCGCCAAGTCCGCGTTCTCCGCCTCCAGCGACTGCTTCGCCTTCTCCAGTACTGGACATCACCAACATAAGAAGGCCTCAGAAGTTTTTTCGACTACATGCCGGAATTAATTTTGTTTTTCGTGTTGTTTATTTAAGGTTAAATCATAAACATAATTATTTAATAATGGTTTCCGTAAAAATGTGTTTTCTTAATCGTCTAATAAACAAAATCATGACATAAAATACGAATTACAAAAAAAAATCCAGTTTCGCGCTCAAAATCTCAATTCAAACACTGAGAGCTCACAAAATGACCACCCGATCAAGTGCTACGTGTACTAACATCTACAGTGCCCCGAGAGGTCCTGCTTGGTGTCCGGGGAGTGCGGTCTCTTGCACATATGTTGCCAGTAGTCTCTCGCGGAGTTGAACGCGGTGCCCTCCTCGATAGGGAGCGACATGCTCTCAACTTCATAGTTATCGTCTTTTGACATGTAACCGAACTTCGCGTTTCTCTGCTTCCGCTCCTTTACGTTAGCCATGTTATATCACTTGCCATATATTATAAATAAACTCGATTCGAAATTTTCATGTAAACTTCACGCTAAAAATTGTTTTTGTATGTGACAGTGTTATTGTGACGTACACTGTCATAAAATTTTAAATTTAATTAGAATTGAAGATTTCAAATTTTTCTACCAGTTTTGCGTTTCATAGACTTTTCATAGACAGTAGATTTTACGAACGATCAATACTTTTTAACAATCAATGCTTGCGAAAACTTATGTAGTAATCAAATTATAACGGTTAATTTTTACAATATTGTACATATAAAATTTACAATTTTATGTGTACAATATTGTAAAAATTAACTCTTAAATAGTTTATATATATTTCGTTAGGTTACAACATATAACATACATCAATAATTGAGATACTACCGCCTAGGCCCTATAAACATTTATTATATTTAGTTTTCTGTAATATGAACTATCACAACTCCTGTATTTACATGCCAAGTACACTACGTTTCTATAGACAATCAAATGTTCCGTAACGACAACCCCAGCTCGTACCCTATCCTCGTGGATGGCGCGGGGGATCACTCACCGGCCTTGGTCTTCTTGAGCTGGTCGTGCTGCTCATTGAGCAGCTGCAGCTCCTGCGAGTGCTTGTGGCGCTGGTCCTGCAGCGCCGCCTCGTGCGCGCCCGACTCCTCCTCCAGGCTGCGCTTCAGCACCGCCACCTCCTGCTCGCGCTTCGACCGCAGCTCCTGCTGGGCTGCAATGAGAGAGAAACAACGTTTTAGAAACTCCAGTAAAGTTTTAAGCTTACTAAATTTACTGCGACACGGCATCTATTAAAATTGTATTTTTCATAAATATTTTCTTTCTCTGTTATGATACCGACTTCACTAATATTATAAATGGGAATGCGAATGTTTGTTAAACTTTCACGTTTTAATTACTCAATCGATCATAACGGGATATCGTATACCAGTATCTGGTGTATAGAAAAAAAACGTACGGGTACATTTTATTTAAAAATATATAAAGCTCGAGAGTTCCATAGGTATACAAATGAGTAAAACATAATATTCCAATATTAACATTTTCCACCGTGGCGGGGCTTCTTAGATATTCGTTTTTAACGCCCCTCTCGTCCCCGAAGGAAAAGCAGTACTTACCGGCGGTGGTGTCGAGCGAGTCGAGCAGCTCGCTCTTGAGCGCCTCGAGCTCCTCGTTGAGGTCGCGGCGCAGCTTCTCGGCCTTGGTGCGCGCGGCGCGCTCCGCGTCCAGGTCCTCGTGCGCCTCCGCCAGCGCCGCCTCCGCCTCGCGCGCCGCCTTCTGCGCCGCCGCGCGCGCCGCGCTCTCCTCGTCCACGCGCCCCATCGCCGACGCCAGCTCCTCCTCGCGCTTCGCTGCGGGTGCGAGGGATTGCGATGTTGATAACTACTGGCCGTTCTGTTAACCCCCAACAGCTACGGGGGAGTAGCCATTGGGCTATTGCCGCTTCATAATAGGGTAACAGTGGAACTGTAAGTAGACTTTACATGCCATATAAAGTATGTTAAGGATAAGGTATATGCAATAGTTTTGTTATATTTATGTGGGAGCAAGCAAGTAAACCTTAAAAGACTCAAGTCAGAAAAAAAGTAATTGAATATTTTTTTATTTAATACATCCCTTTTTTTTAAATGGCAAACATCCTAAATTAACGTTAGATACGACATCTATTCTAGTATCATATAAATATTTGGTAAAAGATGTTATGACGTCATTGGATGATTACGACAATGCTGGACGATAGTTCGATAGATAGAAAGTTGCCATATCTACTTTACTTACTAAGTACAATCTGTAGCTCTTCGAGCTGCGCCTTTCTCTCGGAGAGCTGTTCCTTGACATCTTGCAGCTCGGTCTCCACCTTCCTCTTGGCTCTATCTACTTCTTGACGAAGTTGGTGGTCCTGGATACAAGCATTCAATAGTTTAAATTGTAATAGCAATGACAATCTGCAATTAATATATTACGAAGATTACAAGACGAATTACCAAATCTTACATTTAAGTTTCAGTTTTTGTGTTTACTGAACATTCGTGAAATTTTAGAACATAAGAAGACAATTATATTATAGACAATAAAATCCAACTAAGCACAATTTTTTTAAATAGCTTATATAAGACAAACAAAAAAGAACAACACCAGCAAACAAGAAACAAATAAATCCCAATTGTATAGCAAACCTTGAGCAGTTTCTCCTCGAGTTCAGCGATAGCAGACTCCTGCTTGGCCTTGAGCTTGCTGAGGTGCTTCGCCTTCTCCTCCTCCTCGGCCAGAGCTTGGGACAGGTCATTCGCCCTCTCTTCTAGGACCTGCCGAGTAAACATACACACATTTTAGTTAAATATTTTATTAATCATTAAAGACACTGATTAAACTCCGATGATAACTTAAAAGGTTAAATGGACTTATCCTTGACCAGAATATATAAGGAACACCTTTTACAACTTAACAATGTCTAGTGTCATTGTAAAACGGCACTCCTTACCCGTCCATTCGATAAAAAAAGAACACATAGTCTCCATGCATACCTTCTTCTCCTTGACGAGTTTCTGATTAGTGTCCTCGCTAAGAGCGAGGTCTTCCTCGAGCTTCTTGATCTTGGAGTCGCACTGAACACGTTCGAGTTGTAATTTCTGTCGAGCGGCCTCCTCTTCCTCCAATTGTTCTTCCAAGTCCTGTCGGAAAGTATAAGAAATTTCATATACTAAAAGCAACCTAACATTATTTACTAAATTTTATGAAATTGAAATACTCAGATAAAAATACAACTATTAATTAATATTCTAAACTTTGGGATGTATTAATCCTTTAAATCTTAGCTGACAGTGACTTTAGACCTACCCTGGGCTGAATGTTTTATTCATTTATTTATTTATTATTACAAAATCCACAGCTCTTAATAATATTACAGAAACGCAAAATACAATGATCCTTAGAACCAATTAGGGATTTACATTTTCTTACTTCTCATTGGTAAATATTAAGCTTCTGTTTAGTTTTCTCCAACCTACGCTTATTTCATTTATCTGTTGACCAAAGCCAAACCCCTTGCTTCTAATAAGATCAAGTCTTCTTACACCTGATAGTATAATCGACATGACGTCGCACACGCACCTGTATGTTGAGCTGCAGGCGCTTCTTCTCCTGCTGCAGCGCGCCGCAGCGCTCCTCCTCCTCCTCGATGCGGCCCTCCAGGTCGTGCAGCAGCTCCTCCAGCTCCTGCTTGCGCGCCGCCGCCCGCGCGCGGCTCTCCTCCGCCTCCGCGCACAGCTCCAACTCCGCCTGGATAAACGAAAACAAGTTACAAGTTAATATTTAAATCAATCGACAAAATTACTTCCATTATCAGCAGAGTAATTAGTCTCGAGCAAACATTTGAATCGGTGAAATTTGCATGTTCTTAACTTATTAAACTCAAAAAATTAAGGCGGAAGTAATACTCAAATGTAAAGCCAGAAAACGTGCCAGTCAATAATGATTCATTGACAAATTTACTCGTAGATCTTATTCAAAGCTTTACATTTGAACAAACGTCGAATCAGCAATACAGTATTAAAATTATGAAAAAGTATAAAGAACTACCTTAATTTAACAACAAAATAAAACAAAAGCACCAGAACCGACCTGCAATTGCTCAGCGAGCTGGGTCTTCTCGGCGCTCGCCTGCTGGTACTTATCTTCGTACTCCTGGCAGCGCTTCAGTTGCATGTCGAGCCGGTCACGGATCTGGCGCAGCTCGTCCTCCTTCTGCGTAAGCTTCTCCTCTTGCTTCGTCACCTCAAGCAGCGGTTTCACCTGCAACGTTTATGGACGACCGTGAGATGTAGTTTTAAATGATTTTTTGTACAAGTCAAATCTCTGTCAGAGTCGACTTTTGAGAAATTTATACTATTACATGTGAACTGGTCCGCTATTGTCTTGAGTTTTTTTTTAAAGTAACATTAACTAACCTTTGCCCATTACTACATTATCCACGTAGGTTACGTTACAAAATCGAAATAGATTTCATAGTACCTAAGCAGCAATTTATACTATACAATAGTTGGAACAAATTTGTGAAGGTAATAATATAACAGATTTATACTAATATAAACATGAATGATTAGATTGAATAGAATCTTAAACAATCGTCTTTCAACATAAATGGCAGGTGCGACATTTTCATCCACGCGTATCGCATCTATTACTTAACAGTTGTGTGCTGTTTATATAATAATTGCTGTATGGTAAAGGGCTAAGTTATTTTCAAAACATTGGTAATGTTCTCGGATAATAAAACATCAAGCATAATTATTGTATTCAGTGGGAAATATTACACAAACACTCACCTTGATATACAACCTCCACCATTGCCAATTTCTCAGCTTCAGATATGCAGCGCAGTTCCTCTGAATTATTCTGATGGCATTCAACTGCTGCAGTCTCTTCTGGTAGTTCCTCCTCGCCAAGTATCCTCGGCAAAAGGCCTGGAAGTTCACGATTAGATCCGTGATCTTGTAATCTCGTTCTTCCTCCAAGTGCGCCAGCACACCAGCTCTGAAGAAGATCTTGGACTGACCAACCCGATACAAGTTATGGTCTAGCTCCAGTGCTTCGATCATTTGTTCACACGCTTTTTTTCCATCCATGAACCCCTTGGGAATAATGTTCGGCGTGAGCAGTTCGTATCGCTGCCTGAACTCCTGGAACGGTATCCTGTTCGGGAAGCCTTGTCTGCAAATCCTGATGCCCTCTAGCACACCGTTGCAACGAAGCTGATCGAGCACGAGGGGCGCTTCAATTTTGCCTGCCTTCTTTTCGTGGTTGGGAATGATACACCTCACGAAGTTAGGGTTCGTATTTCTCAGCGTCGCCATAAGTTTCGTCAACTGTTCCTTATACAACTGCGAGACAGTTCGGAACATTCCCTTCCTCGTCCTAGCACCGAATTGCGTATCAGTCATGGCTTGTTGCGCCATGCCGACAATCTCAGCATCCTTCCAGATGTGACACACGAATGGATCCTGCGACGACTGAAGGAGGGAGACGACGTTCTCGTTAAGAGGATCCATGTTCTTCATCAACCACTGTGCCGCGGAATAATCGACTTTGCCAGCGTAGTGAATGATAGCAAAATCTGCAATGCCCCTGAAGTCGGTTTTCATAAATTTAGGGTGCACAGAGTGAGCCGACACTAGTTTCTCTACGAATGTCTTATCGGTTGCTTTCGGAAACCAGCACTCCTCATCAAGGAGAGCCATAATACCCATGGGCTTGTCAATAAGATCGATAGTCGGCTGCAAGTCCAAGCCGAAATCGATGAATTTCCATTCGATTCCCTCCCTCTGGTACTCTTCTTGTTCTAAGATGAACATGGTGTGGTTGAAGAGCTGTTGCAGCTTCTCGTTAGTGTAATTGATGCAAAGCTGCTCAAAGGAGTTAAGATCAAAGATTTCGAAACCAGCCATATCGAGGATGCCAATGAACGAGGCACCTTGACGCTTCGTTCTGTCTAATGATCTGTTGATTCTGTTCACCAGCCATCTGAATAGTCGCTCGTAGCAGGCTTTGCCAATCGCCTCCACCGAAAACTCGACTTGCTCCTTGGTCTGTGCTTTGGTCACAAAATCGCGGCCTACTTTTATTCTAGGCTTCAGGAAAGCTTTCGTCATTTCTGTCACAGACAGGCCTGGAAAGAAACGAAGAATGAGTGAAAAAAACATTTAAAAATAATAATGGTAATTTTGAACCTATTTAAAAAAATAATGTAAGTTTCTTACCGAGTAAATGCGCGATTTTCTGCGCAACCGTATTGTCGGGCAGCGTCGCCTGGTCCGAGTTTCTCTCTTGCTTGAATTGCATCGATCCAAACAGCAGGACAGCTGACACTATTCTGAATATGGAGTTGAAGTCCTCGATATTCATGCCCATGATATTCATGGACTTGATGGTCGCTTGGAACTCAGCGTTGTCGTCGATTCCCGGTACGGGTAGCGCTGCATTTGACAGGAATGGATAGCTCTTGGGATCTTCCAGAATGTACTCGGCCTTTTGCTGTGTCGTCGCACCGGCCAGCAGTTGGTAGAAGATGTGGAAGGTTCTCTCGTCCTTCGCTTGTCGTATCGCTCTAGATTTCTCAAGTAAGTACGTTTCGATGTTCGCGCCGGCTATGAAACCGGACGCGTCGAAGTTTATTCTGATGAATTTACCCTGAAATTTAAATTAGATGTGGTGAAATGTTGAATGTGAAGTGTTGAAATTCTCTTTTTAATATCCCTATATCTTTGTTACACTTGACATATAATATTTCAGAAGAACTTACGAATCTCGATGAATTGTCGTTCTTCACGGTCTTGGCGTTACCAAACGCCTCCAGAATTGGATTCGCTTGCAGCAACTGTTGTTCCAACTCTCCCTGTAATGCAAATCTCATTAGCAACGAATTTTGTACGATGTTTGAAGACCCCAAGCAAGACATTAACCCTCTGATGAATCGACTCGATGAAACATGAATATTTTTTCAATCTATGAATAAAATATTTACAAAAATATAATTAATGGATTCAAGCGATAGTTACCTCGAACGTGGGTCCATTACTCTATGGTAGGTGGCAGCGTGAAATTTAAATGGTTATGAAATAATGCGCGTTGTTAGTATAAAATACATTAAATTACTAAATATTGTGTCTATTGATGTAGAGTCAAAGAATTATTGGTAGTCATTGCCACAACTAAAAGCACAAAATTAATGTATTCATCCAATCGATCATATTACCCATGAAATAATTTCATATATTCTAATGCTGGTCTAAATTTGACACTAATATTTTAAAATATAAAAATAAATAAATTATTAGTTCTATTATAATATCAAGCATTCACTCAAACAAAAACGAAATGGAAAAATTACTATAAAACACATGCTCTGGGGATAATTTACAAATGGTCAGCACATCTGACTCTACCTCAGCGATTTCCATCAACAATGTTATTCATCATGCTATTACTATTCCACTGCTAGATACTAATTTCGTGTCAAAATGAGAAGAAGAATTAAAGGATCCACGACTTTAATACTCAAAAATCAGGCAAATAAATCCATTACTTGTTTATTATCTGATTCAATTTGTTATTTACAATGATTTGCATTGCAACATTATATCTGACATTTGGAAACATACCAAGCTATGTATACAATATTGAATATCAGTATGAAGATGAATTAAATGAATATTCAATTCTCATCCATAAACAAATTAGTTGTGTTTTAGTATAAAACATATCATAGGTCAGACAAAGCATGGCGGCGGCAGCAGTGTTATGGGTTACAGCGTCACAGCACACAATGATGACATGTTAGTTCATAATTCCTCTGGACTTACTATTATCAACTGCGGCGAGGGTCCCTGGTCGGCGAAGGCGGGTCCGGAGGGAGAGGGAATGAAAAAAGATATATATTACACGACAGTCAGCACTTGGAGGGTGGTAGAGCGAGGTCTGGTAGCACTGTATCTCACAGAGTAGAATCCAAAATCTGTTATCCTATGCCACTTATTGAGAAAGTAACGTTACGTGGTTACGTTAGTTTGCTTTTTACAATTTAGGAATTAGAAAACTAGTGCTTAATTATGGGACCTACGATCTCACTTTAAAAATATACGTTAGAATATATTCAAATTGTTACTCCTGTGTACAAATTT
>DWNJ01001764.1:0-11456 GCA_018250275.1 Udranomia eurus
TAAGTAAGTTCTTATACATATTCATACTTGCTAATTAAATGTAGACAGCGATGTTCAAAACCAGTCTCTTAAATGAATTGAAGTTTAATAGACGCATATCAGGCCGGTGTTAATAGGTTTAAATGTTATCTCCATACCAATATTACTCTATGGAAAAAATTGGAATATATACATATATTAAGGATGTTTACATTACCTCGTACGTTTGTGTCTGCCTTTTCTGACATATTTCTAACCAAAACTGTACATCCTCATCATTATAATTGCATTAACAATTATCGCAGTGATCATCAACAACACTAAATGTTAAGTGAAGCTTACCACGATACATCAATGAAAACCACATTCAAATCGGATCAGCCGTTTGTGAAATTACCGTGCACAAACACACAGATAAACAGACAAACAGACAAATTTAATAAACAGATAGACAAAATTTTGAAAAATCAGTCTAGTTCTAATCTTTAAATAAAAACCCCGAATATGGCTTTCTTTTAGATATCTTTCATGTACAGACAGCAATCAATTACAGATTTATTATATGTATAGATTTGGTATATCTTCATAATACTCTTTGTTATGGTTGAAGCAAGTGATCAATTATGTGAGGTGATTTGGTTGCGGTAATGGTACTTAACTAAAAACGGTTTTAATTAATTATAAGTATTTTCCCCTTTCTTAAGTCATGTAGGGTAATTTTAAAGGCATACATACATCTCACCAAAAGACAGAGAGATACTTGTTCTTCGGTTGGGGCGGTAGAACCTCCACCCTTATAATCCGTGAACGACCTCATAGCGACCTTAGAATGGACTAAGTCTTTGAAATCTGATTAGGTTTTCCCAGACTGATCAATATATCACACCATAGACCATTATATCGGAGACAGATCTTGTAGCTGGATGTGGTTGTCCAGACAGTTTACGTTATCTGTATCTCAACGCCAGACGGCCTTCAGTTTACAAAAAAACAAGACAAAGTTCACAAACCCGTCGGCGTGAGCTTTGACAAAATATTAGCTGACGTTGGAAACATAAGTCGCCACTCATAAATACGACGGACGAAAAGTTTTATCGAACGAAATAGTTCAGCGACCCCGAACGCTTTAATTTAGCACCTATTCCGTATTGGTATACGTAACGTCGTCTGCTTAGTATTGTTCAGTTGACAGGGCAATGACGTTGGTTCGGTGCAACGGTTCGTGTCGCCCCCCCATCGTGCCCCCCTAACCCCCTCTAGCCGACGGTCGACGCTCTCTAAAACGAAAAAGGAAGCTAAAGGATAATCTATCACGCCCGAGGCTCAGCTTGATAAAAATGAACGATTAGAACACACAGCCCTTGATTTTGGAACCGCA
This sequence comes from Udranomia eurus, assembly GCA_018250275.1. Taxonomy (NCBI): domain Eukaryota; kingdom Metazoa; phylum Arthropoda; class Insecta; order Lepidoptera; family Hesperiidae; genus Udranomia; species Udranomia eurus. The sequence continues at coordinate 1,358 of DWNJ01001764.1, forward strand.
TGCGAAATTCATAATCCATTTTGGCCGTGTTTACCTGTTCGCGTCTTCTTAGTAGCGTCTTGTAAACGGACAGTGGACTAATATTGATACGAACGGTCGCTGTTCCGTGAGTTCAGTAATGGACCAAAATCCGAAAAAAAAATTATTATTAAAAGAGTGCTGGGAGTTTTTTCCGCCGGCTTTTTTCTCCCGGTCTACCACGGCCTGAGGACCTGAAGGTGTTGAAAGCCTTCCATTGACTTATGGACATGTATATGACCATCATTGAGTATATTTGTATACCTTATAATGAATAAAACATTTGATTTTTGACTCTTGATTTCAGTGTCGTACCTGTTCGTATTGTGGCGTGCTGGGCGTAAATAAATTCCTTTGTATTGAAACTATGAAAGTCTCGAAGACTAACTGAACTTTATGGTAGACTGACTCTATGTAGATAAGCAAACTTTCTTGGAAGCTTTTCATTACCCGACTACTTATAAAGAGGCTCTTGTTACGATGTGGGAATGCCAGTCTCTCATTGTTCGGTTCAAGTTATTAACGCATCCTGTGTTAGACACATTAATTTTCATACGTTTTTGTACATGTAACAAAACGCGTTTCATGCTTATATCTAACGTCTGTCTGCTTGTTGAATTTTCTTTTTGATTTTTCGTATATTGTTTCGACATTAATGTAAAATCGTACATGAACCTGGTAATTCGAAAGAAATACGATGATATTATGCAACTCACACAAACAAGGATGTGTATGAAGTTTTTCGCCGACGCACACAGACGTTTATAGAGATAGGTGTGTTTGTCTATTAGGTCACAGCCTAAGGTGCATTACTCTTTACCTTTTGGAAGGGGGTGCTAAGTTTAGACGGGTGCATGGAATTCGGCGGCGGAGAGTGGAGTTCAATGGCCGGGCGTAGACCTACGCGCTACGCAGCTACGCCGTAGACCATTTAATTTTATTAACTCGCTAACTGAAAAAAGACAAAGGTTCGTTTAAATTGAAAAAGCGAGGGTTCGGAAGTAAATGTATCAATGATTGGTTTTTGCATCGAAAAGATATAGAGACTGGATGTTATATGTATCTTTTACAATTATTTTGAGTAGAGACGCGAATTAAAATGATTATAATGGACGGTAAAAACTATTGTTACGTTGATATTTGAATCTTTTGATTATTGCGCTATTGAATTTCTAAATTATTGATTTGTATTAATTTTTCGAACTGATTGTTAAACTTAAATAAAATACTGTTTGTTTGTTTTAAAACATAACCATAGCTCCAGTCAATCTTATCATTAATCTATTATATTGTTTTAATTATGTTACTTGAACCTAAATTCCTCTAGATGTACTTAATCATAACAGTGTTACTATAAGTCTGCAAGTAATGTTGTTCACGCCTGTAACTGGCATGCATACATGCATGTAAACTGATTGTACAAAACTTATACTATGAACTGTGTGTAATGCTGTTGGTGTGTAAATAAATAAAAAAAATAAATAAAAAAAAAACGTATTGTTTTTCCTTTAAAAAAAGGAAGTAAAATTCTGTTGTTTAATCCGTAGATTAAAAATAGTGCTGAGTGAAGTGAAAAATTAAGGGCTAATAGATCATAATAAAATTTTATTGAAGTCTCGAGTCGAAGTCTACAGATATCCAAGATCTCTAGAACGGATGAAGTAGGATGGAGTTATCCTAAGCTTTCAGTACTGATATGCGAAATTATAATCTCTAATATATTCAACGATCTTCCCTTTTGTTTTAAGTCATTTTATCAAAACCACAGCGTAGCGAAAAATCTATATGATTGTCTACTGCAATTAAAAACAACACCGGATGTAATTTTTCATCGTTTTCATCGTATATAGCTTACAATGAGTCCACAGACGGCGTGTAACGTTCGCCACCATCGATGCAATATCATTAGCTCATGAGTGGTAGTGTGGTGAGCTCGTGCGATGCCACTCGGTCTGTGACAAGCGTGTGACAGTATTTAGTTGGTGTAAAACATGAGTGGCGTTATTGGTATGTTTTTTTCTCTGCGACTGGTTTTGTCTGCGACAAAACTAGTCTGTCTTCATAAGAGTGCGGTAGAATTAAATTTAAAGTAAAACTATTGTTTTTGAATGATTACAGTTCAGGTTTGTGTATCTGAATTAACATCCACATCCAAATTGAGTACATTAACATTTGTTAATTGCATATACTGACTGGACCGCAGAATATAGTCTCGTTTTTCTACATTAAATTCAAGCGAATACATTCTTGTCAAGTTTTTCTTTTTAATCAATGGTTTTTTTTTGTGTCGGATTGCTAAAAATCAATTCTATAAATATGAAAATGTTAGAATGGTATTTTGGATATCATCTCCAATTTTCGAATATTCAATTTTCGACAAGGGATTTTCTAAACGTAGAGTAAAGGGGTTTTCTTTCAAAGTCGGCGACGCATTGACTCGTCTAGTGTTGTAAATGTTCATACTTGGCGCCGAAGGGAAACTTCAAGTTCATTATCATTCATCAAATATGCAGTCTACCTGCCACGGTTTTGGAAATTTGTGAGTGCATGTGTGTGTGAGCGAGAGTGTTGTGTGAATACTCTGAATAGATTATGTTGCTTGCACAGAATCGCAAAAGTAGCTTTGATTAAACAGAATCCAAATAACCGTAAGATGTCACTGAAATAGATTCCTTCGTGAGTGTGTTTTGTAACTTTACCCCAATTTATTGTGTTACCTACACTACTATTACTAAACACTACCACTACTACTACATCTAATAAATTATTTATATTTTCAATATTCAAGATGGCCAGATTATTTTTGTTTTTTCGTAATTTAAGATCTTATAACAGCATTGTTTGCTGCTGTTGCTGTTATAAGATCTTAAATTACGAAATGTTGGATTGCTGTATCCTGGTTTAAGCGGCAAGGAAGAGAAAAGATATTTCAACCTAGTCCTGAGGAGTAGCAACGCTTTGTTGATGGCATCAGACAGAACTTCGATCCTGTTTAGGGTTGATTATAGATGGCCATGAGTAGTGACCACTTTAGATTAGGTGAACTTCATTCCCGTTGTCTATCTTAAAAAAACTGCAGACAAACTTATATGTATATAGTAATGCTTGCCAGTGTTGTTATATCATGTATTTGAATCTTTGTTTGTGAAGTCCCCATTTTAATGTTAATCAAGGAAATTAATCAAAGTGTCAAAAACAGTATATACTTATTTAAGTGAATTCAATGAAATTGTTTTTATTTATTATATGTACCAGGTCATGTGCCCGAAGACCGCTTCCGCCGGACGGCGAGGAAGCTGTGCAGCATGGAGTCCTGGCGGCGGCGGCTGCCGATATCCATCTGGCTGCCCCAGTACAGCCTGGAGTGTCTCCTACGGGATATTATAGCTGGTACATTTTAACATTTTAATTTTTTTCCTTTTAAGTTAACATAATTAAATTGACTTAGCGAGTCAAGACCTTATAGTATAGAACTGATCTATAATCTCTATTTAAAATTCAGCACCCGTTTAAGTAACATGGTGCTATCGTGGGAATTGGGTTCCGTCAATACACTAGCCTCATCTGTTATTACATTGCTGTCCAATACATGAATAAACATTTTAAATTTCAATTCACTACGTTAAGTGGTTTTACTGGAGTGTTAAAGAGTAGAAGATACTTATATATTTGGTTAAGTTTTAATCAGATTAATTTACTGTTGTTACTTCCGATTCTCTTGAATTAAGTATGGCTCGTTGCTGGGTAGAATACTTCGGGGAAGAGGACGTGAACTGATCCTGAATATATTGTGTAAATTGGCCAAAATATAACGTGATATAAGATGATGTAAGTCGGATAGCTCTGCTATTCTGCTTACTATATATCGCGGACAAAGCCGCTGGCAACAACTAATTAATCTATAAAACTCAATAGTTATTATTTCTATAGCCGTTTGTATATGTGCGTATGTATATGTAGGTAACTAGTTACGATATTTTCGCTCCAATAACTTTTAATATGAGCCTACCTCAATAGAGGTGCTGCAATGCATTTAATAGCGACCAAATAGTATGAATTGATTTAGTCATTTAAAGACAAAATGTTTGCTGTATGTAATCGTGTGGTCCAACCGAAATCGGTCCTTATCTACGTCAAGACTGCCATTATTTTTTTAAAAACCCACTGCAACCTTAAACTGGATTTAAAGTTCAATCTTTAAAAAGAACTATAATCTTAAACTGGACTTAGACGGACGGACGGATCTCTAGGACGGTTAACGAAAAGTGGACTCACGGCCCCACTCAGAGTGTAATGTTTAATTATTAATGATAAAGTTATTCTAATGATAACTTAAAGTGTCAGCGATCTTGTATAGACTTTAAGTTATCATTAAACGGGTCTTAAAGGGACAGACAGTTCATGTCGGTACAATGTAGGTAATACGCATGTACGCAAAAATTATATGCACCAAACTAGTCTACTTGCATGGTGGTTTTACTACTTAGCATAACAATTTGTAGTGTCCTTATCAGTTGAAATTGTGGCTTCGTATCGTACCTACCACGGCACTTGCTCGTTCGTACATGCGAGTACATGCATACTATGTCACACGTATGTCACGTATCACATGACATCGAAGGCATTATGTTTGTAAAAAAATGTTAGGTAGGGTTTCTGGGCCTTAAAACGGAAAAGCCGGACAGATCCACCAGTTTAGCCTGACATTTGGGTAAAAGCCTGACATCCTTAATATTTTAGTATTCGAACATATTTTTTTTTATAAAAAGTAAAACATGGCTTCTTCTGAAGTAAATGGTTCATCATACATTTTTCTTTAACTCTCATCAAACAAAGGATAACTGTATTAGTACTATCCTCCCCTAGTTTACGCTAGCGATATAAGCTGAGAAAATAATGTAAAAAATGGTCAAGACAGAAAAGCCTAACGAAACCGGACTAGCTGGACGTCGTCTTATTTGGCCGGACACGCAACCAAAAGGCCTGACCGTGTTCGGCTTTATCCGGCCGCCTGGCAAAACTAGTTATAGATATATAATATAAAAGTTATTTTGATGAAGATAAAAAGTATTCCTTGACTGACCTTACATACTCGTATAAATACGAAACCTGTTTGTCTCGGCGAACCTAAGAGGATAATACATATTGACGCTTAAAAGCCAAAAGTGACTAAGCCACATTTTGAGCGATATTCGAGTTGAAGATTTATTTATTCTCAAAATAAGTATTTACAATTCACTTATATTATTATAGAATTTATAAATACATGATTACATTTCTTAATAAAGGAGTACAAAGAGCATAAATCGAAGGTAGACATTTTTTTTTAATAATGTAGATACACGTAAATATTGTAATATGCCATCGGTAAGTAGATGCGTTATCTGTAACTTGTTTGTGAATAGAACATTGAAATCGCACAACAACGAAACACACTAACGCTTTAATGATAATATTTATACACATAGGTATTCGGAATTACAAAAAAAAACCCGTATCGAATGATATTCTCTCTCTCTCTCTTTCGTTCTCTCGTATTTCTGTGATAATTTTCATGTCTCTTGGTAATTAGATTTTTTGACGATTAGCTTTTGTTACCAAGCGACACAGTTTTTCGTTTTATGAAACTTTTTTGGATATCGATTTTTTTTCATTAATGTTTTATGACTTTTTGACTTGGGTATATTTTACTTTGGCTCTTAGATCTTTTTACCCGATCTCATAGAAAATAATCATTTTCGTTGACTAACTTTATCCTTCCAAAATTTATTTAGTTTGTGTCTTATGTATTTTTACCCTAAGCTAAGATTTTTTACCTGTTCTCATTTAATATATCACGGAGCTTAGTTATTTTGTTCCTTAATTCATTTTTGTTTTTTCTTATCATTTCATCTTTACCTGTGGTTTTAGGTAATTTATTACTAAGCGACATTATCTTTGTTATCGATCTAAACCGAAATCCATGAATAACAATTAATAAAGAATATATCTAAGAGAAAACCCATTTTAGATTTCTGTATTAAAGAATAGAGCCCAAAAAAATGATTTTTGGAAATTTTTACATGTTTGTCTGTGCTCGCTAATCTCAGATTTGGCTGATCCGATTTGAATGCGGTTGATGTATTGTGGTATTGCTTCACTTAATATTTAGTGTTTGATTCATAAAAATCGATTCCTAAATAAAAAAAAGTTGTGTCAATTTAAAAATTACAATGTATATTTCTGAGGCGGTACGAAGTGCGTTGGGTTAGCTATTCTTTTTATATATCGCTTCAGGAGGATCGGATTTTGTATGAAGTAAGTAAAATTATTCGATACCGAATGTCCAATAGGTCCCACGGCCAGCAGTGGACAGCAACAGGCTGATGGAATTAAGATTATTTCGTGTCTATCACTAGAATATTTTCAATCTTTTTAAAATACATGTACGTAAATATGTAATAATCCTTCGAAGACAGCGATTAAGTTTTATGCAATTGTAAGCACGTGATGTAATAAATAAGTTGTTGATTTAAATAATGATGCTAATAACACTACTGCAATAGATTAATTACTTGCTGCGCCGATAACTAAATTGAGTGGCCACTTACGTACAAATATGTACAATGTTTGTAGTATCTTTGGATGTGTGATCTCCTCTTCGTAAGCATACAATGTATGTATGTATTATTATCTTTTTTACTAGATAGTACAGTATGTTGCAGTAATTATTTGGACCAATAAAGAGTATTTCTTTATTTCTCTCTTCTTTCTATTTATTTTGTTTCATTTTAAAATGTAAAAAATATATATTTTTCAATAGCAATTATGCTGCTCACAGTATAATGGATTTTTGGTTAACTGTTTTGTTAAGTGTTCACTGAAGCCCATGGATATCGGATATTAATTTAACAAACCACATTGTATACCATAGATATTCAATACTATTACAAGTATCTGCTATCTTAAATTAATGGTATTATTATATTTTTACATAAGTTACGTATACAAAATGCAATTGACCAAATTTTATTAAATCCAATTCCGAGTTTACTATCCTAATTAACTAAGTGTGTAATGTAAAAGTCTGATATGTGAAATTTACCAGATTTATAGAGCAGTCCAAGAGACGGGTGACTCGTAGGCTTATGAACTAAAATTATCTACTTTCATCCTTATTTTTATCTCAAACCTACTTTGTAATGGAAACGGACCCGCGGATTTGACAAAATATGTAATAGTAATATCTTATTAATGTCTATTATTTCTTATGTTTCAGGTATAACGGTTGGATTGACGTCAATACCACAGGGCATAGCGTACGCCATGGTGGCAGGTCTACCACCGCAGGTGAGTTGGTTTTACAGGTTGTTGTCTAATGTTTAACACATATTTTCATTATCTAGTTTACTCCATATTTTGAAAAAAGTTTAGTTCCTACTTAGAATTATCGTGCCAGGACTATCTAATTGTTTTTTTCCGAAGTTGTATTTTCTAACTAAGGTATTAGTACTGTAAGTAAGTATATTTTGTGGTACTAATATGGTATATTACTTTCTGTTCTTAGAAAATATTTGTTGTCCATACATCTACATAAATAATTTATTGTTACCGTATCCGTAAAAGAGTGAGGTATTTATATTTAACCCTGTCTGTATACTCTCTTCAAACTTCTATAGGTCTAGGCCGAAATGTTTTTCTCATCCGACAACATCATCGCTAATTCATTTCTATTGAAAATACGTAAAACTTAAACTGAATTTTGGTCTAGCGAATCATCTTTAAGTTGCTCTTTAGCAAAAAACGAAAGTGGTTCGTGTTCTGCAGTCTCCGTTATACAACATTATCTAATGCCATTACGATAACGAGTGCCGGTTTGTGTGGGAAGTGAAAATATCGCCATTCGCATTCAAAACCGATTAAAATCCTTATTTACATCACGATTCATTAAGCGTTGTGATATTTTGTTATCGCGAGAAATTATTAGTAAAAAAATTAAATTTATCTTTTATTTAAATAATATTTACAGAATAATAAGATATAATGTTTACAGAGAAAGATGTTTCTTCAATTCGTGATCTATTATGATTTTTAAACTGCTTTTAGAGGTGTTTTATTGTTTGAATGTGTACTTATGACAATCATAGTTCCGATACAAAGGCAATTATAAAACGAATGTAAATACTGACGAATAGTTTAGTATTTGAAAAATAAAATCAACCGTAATATAATTTACTAGTTTCTCCTCGCAATATCATTGAAGTGACAATAGCCCAATGGGTAGTGTGTCGGACTTACGATCGAGAAATCGTGGGTTCTATGCTCACTCCTCCATTGCACTATTGATGTGAATCCACTCCTAATACACGCCTTTGAGCTTAGCTGCAGGGATTTAAAAAAAATGTTAAAAAAAAAACCTAATTTTAACTGAGATATTGTTCGAGAGATGAAAAGTAGACATCGCACCTTACATGAAGACCTGATATATCCTGGTCCTCCTCCAGGTGGGGCTGTACTCCAGCATCTTTCCTGGGATCATGTACACTATGTTCGGGAGCTGCAAGGACGTCACGGTGGGTCCCACGGCGATCCTCGCAGCATTGCTCACCAAATACGTGGCGAAGTCAGCCGACTTCGCCTACCTAGCTGCCTTCCTGTCCGGATGTATTATCTTGTTGCTTGGTGTGCTGCAATTGGGTAAGACTTAATATTTATACAGCATATTATGACGATATACGTAGCATATCAAGACCACAGGCAATGTACACTTCTAACTTTGATTCTAGTAGCAATCAAGGTAAAAAAAATTAAAAAATCATATCATGTAAATGAGACGCAGGAATGCAATCTTTTCGAAGCGTATCTTTTAATTTTAATCCTATTACCTCATCTTCGGTTTATGTTTTTCGATTTCTTATAAGTATACTTTCGTGTTTCCAGGTTTTCTGTTAGACTTCATATCGAAACCGGTTATTAGCGGGTTTACGACTGCGGCCGCTCTGCAGATCTCCGCAGCACAGCTCAAGTCATTATTTCAGATAGCAGGTTAGTATTAGGTTTTTAAGGTAAATGTTGCAAACAGAAATTGCGACATAAATATCGGACATTAATTTCTGTGCACACTTTTACGGAATTCACACAATCGCTAATCAGACACTAATTATCATGTCATAATACATTTCACAATTAAGGTCCGTATATACAAATACACTCGATAAACTGAGTGTACGGTGTATAGTGTCGTAGTGTTGTCAGTTGTTTACAGTTATACTTGTCTAGTGGATACATGTTCTAGACTTGTTATTCTTCATGGTGAGTAGCTTATACCCTGAGTTCGAATCTCAGTGCAAACTGTTTGGCGTGCGACATTCGAAACTTATTCATAATGTACGCACGTATCTAGAAGATAAAGTTCTTAGCAGTAAAACAGCGTCTTTGTCTAGTGTCGTAGTGTGCTAGTAATATAGCTGTATTTTGTCAGTTCAAATAAGCTTATGTTGTAGGCAAATCCGGCGACACGTTCATCGACGCGTTGGTGAACTTCTTCAAGAACATAAAAACGGTCCAGTTGTGGGACACGGTGCTGGGCGTGTCCACCATCATCGCTCTGCTGCTGCTCAAAGTGAGTGTGTACGTACGTCTTTGTTTATTCACATTTTGATTCACAATCGGGGAAGGCCTGGAGAATATCCCTTTGCGTTACTCCAGATTATGTTAGATATTGAAACCCAGTTGAGGATCATACCATATGCCAGGTGGAATAAATGTCATTCTTTCTAAATATAATCTACGTGGCTGGTCATCCGATCATTATTTTTAAATAATTGGACGACTTATAACCAAGTTTATTCTATAATAAATGTATTTTTAATTGAAGAATCAAATGTTTTTATTCATTATAAGATATACAAATACACTCATTGAACGTCATAATTATACATTTCCATTAGTCAGTGGCCATCGGCTTTCAACGCCTTCAGATCTGTGGTAGATCGGTAGAAAAAAGCCGGCGGAAAAAACTCCCAGCACTCTTTCAATAATAATCAGACATAAATAAATTCATTGTACGGTATGATTTGGTCCGATTCGTTGTAAACAAACA
>DWNJ01001765.1:0-11454 GCA_018250275.1 Udranomia eurus
GCTGTGCTCTGATTCTAGTTTGAGGATCCGGTAAAGGAGACATACTTAAGTCGTTACTTAAGCCAACTTAGTCCTCAGGGGTAGCAATACATCTGTGCTTGATCTAAGAAAGAACTTCGATTATATCTTGGGTTGACTACAGATGTCCATGGGCGGCAGTGACCATCATCAGATGGTTTGCTACCTCTTAACTATAAAATAAAGACCACATAAGCAAGATAGCAGCTTCCCCTGGTCTTACGTGGTCAGTGCAACTTGACAGATGAAGTTTCAAGGGACAAATCCTAAAAGGTGCTATGCACGTCGTCGCTAATCAAAAAACCCTTATCCGCTGTGCCAGTAACATCCACAAAGCCGAGCCCTTACGTTCCTTATCGAGTCCACACCAGAGCGCATCGGCCGCTCATATTTCAATATAAAAATATCTTTCGTTGTGAGCGCGCTGCTATCACGAAGTTAATCGATTGCGTGGCCGGCCGGAAAATATGCTGATAATTTAGTGAACGGCTAGATTTCAGATAAACCGAACAGTTTTAGAGGGTAGCTGTTATGGGATTCGCTAATGGCACGGAAGGGGTAAATTGAACGATCAGGATTAGCGACATCTATAGATGAAAAGGGATACATAGTGAAAATCTAATAGTTTGCTTGGTATAACGAATTTTTGAACAGCGTACATCAGCACACTCAGTGGTACTCATTAGTACCTATTAGAAATATCAATCAAAGCAAGTAGCACCTGTACTTTGTAAACATAAAACTAAACTTTCAATTCTAATCTATATGTTCGTGTTTTGTCCTACACGATAACTGTATTCTGACTATATTGAGTCTTTGATGGATCTACTGATATCCCCAGTAAACTCGAACAATCCATCGATCTATTGAGTACAAAGGGCGCTGTCAAACGGCGGGCAAACTCAATGCGATGGGTTTTCATTACGGGGCAAGCGGCCGCGTTTTGATTATCGCATTTCGTTTCTTGTTTCTTTAACGTTTGTGCTCACCTTGCACATTGTAATTTAGCCAGTGTTTGGTGATTGGGATCGGAAAAACAGAACAATGGATGAGCAATTCCTATTAGAACATAGTACGCAATATTATAGGATTTTAGTAATCATACGACATAAAAAATATTGCAATTTCATATGAATCAATTTAATAAATTAACGCAAAATTATACGCGTCACAAATACGACAAACAATTGTTGTTTGTAGGAATTCAACACTACAGCAAACAACAACTGTATGTTATATTAAACGCCATGAGAGGTAGATATTTTCATTTTAGTATCTCACGGTCTGTGATAGTCGGAATCAGATGGAACTTGGGTCACATAGTACCTGATAAGGGATTGACCGTCGGTTCCAACGTGGGGAATCGGTTTTGGGAAATATCAAGTTTTAGTCTGGGTACTATTAAGAGAAGAAAGAAATACGGAAGACTGTATCGATCGACAGGACAGTTATAGGGGAAGATACTCGTGTTCAAATAAATAAAAATACATGTTCCCGTAATGCGAAGACCGATACTAACACGAGTACTTAATGAAGTACACGTTGACGAGCGCAATAAAGCTTCAATCTGCCGGCTCGTAGATTACTGCGCATTCATCGGGCTTCAACTGCCTGTAATGCCCGTAAATGTACTGCATATAGGACGTTTGACGAGCATTTTACATGGCGGAAGAACAACGGACTTCCTGTCTACAACCCTGATTAATGTACGTTAATGCTGCTGTAGACCCAGACGCACGCACATTATACACCATGAGAACGCACTTTGTAGAAGAAATGCGTGCTTAAAACCAGAAAATTATAAAATATGATATGAAGTTTTTAACCGAGCATAAAGTTAATTTGCGCTTCCTCAGTTGAAAAGGACTTATGCATTGCTGTGTATGAGTCCGTTATGCAAAGAGTAAATGATAATTATGAGTTAAACGATTATATAGCTAATCATAATATGAGTCTATGGTTTTAGTTTTGAAGTAATTAGAAATAAATTATTTAGAAATAAAAATATAAATTCTATGACTATTATATTTTGAAAAAAAATGTTATATAAAGCTGAATAAAAGGGACTTATTTAATATAGGGATAACAGACCAAGTGGAGTTTTATCCTCATTTTATATAAGAGGGGATCGTTACCATACACCGGCCTAGCGAAATAAAATATATATACGGGGTATGAATTAACAATAAGTTAGTTCTGTAAGATAATACCGATGCAAATCACAGTTTATATTCAAGGGGATATAATTAATAGGGACATTAGTGAAGACGTCTTAGGCCATTATCGATATCACCGAGGATATGATATACCGCTTTAGTAATCTATCATTTGGAGCTAAATTAGAATTGCCGTCATTGTATTCATATGCACTGAAATAATAGCAGTTTCCTTGTTAGTGTTCCATTGTTAATTATAGTTACAACAAATAGTACGCTAGCGTAGGAACTCTTGTAGTAATAAATTCGTCGCTGCTGGTCTGTTATTATTTACTCCAATTCCACGTGAACCCAATTCGGGACTGCTATAAAATAAAGACGAAATGTACAACGTACGTACACAATTTATCGTCGTCGGCATTCAACTAAATGCAATTACACCACTCGGGCATCCATCGCATACCGCTTAACAGGAACGTTGCACGTTTTGTTCTAATTCGGATTATACAGCTTAGCCTCTGAGCGGGTAAATAGAAGGTGTTTGACGTCACCCCCTCAGTCTTGACGGGACAAAGGAGGGCCGGCCGAGATGGTTTCTAATTACGACAGAGACCGTTATGCAAATCGGGGACCCGGCGAGGTCCATGTCTCTAATAAACATGCACAGCTCTTGCGGTCAGACCGCCAAATTGCCTGCCCTCTCTCCGCTCGCGCATAATAAAACCACTCCAATTGGAGAGCCCACTCCCGACAATTATTCTTTGATCAAACTAACTGGGGACTTTTTGAACTCAGTCGGCGGCAGCGTGGCGCAGGTGCGGCACGTTTATCTTATTTTTAAATTGAACGAACGTAGGTGACGTCTCGCTTTATGCTGGCCGTTTATTAGGAGAGCCGTTTCGAGGCGGTGGCACGGGCCGAGCTATTTAGCCGGCAGATGCGTTCCGGTAAATTGAACGGCGGTCTGAGGAAATCGCCAGGTCGTGCCGTGACTCCGCTCGTACTGAAACTGGGCTAAAAGCACCGCTTAGCCGCCTTCGTTCGGTCGGTAATTTTTCACGTGAAACCGTCCCGCGGACAGGTCAGCTCTAAACGACTTCACGGACGTCCGACGTTCGTAAAGTCGATTGGAAATTTGAGAATTCGCCCAACGAGCGTCCTAGAATTCTCGGTGAATTGCGAATGTTTTTTATTGCGTCAGAATTCTCCGGAGCCAACGCGGGGACGTTCGGTTGGAAAAATATTCATTTTCCACCGGGGCGGCAATATTTCCGTTTGTATTGGAACAATCGGTGTGCGTTTTGCTCGTATCTCTGCAAATGACAAAGGAAGGGTGTGACTAAGCGACACGGCGTCGGAGGGTTATTCGCGCGTGTTTCAGAATCGTTGCATTTCGAGGCACGTTTGCTAGGAAGTCGTTACCGGTGTCGTGATCGCGAGCAAAAAGAATCAAGTGCTCTATCGGCCTTTAGGAATGCACGAGCGGCGCGGTGGCTGCCTTCTCTAGTTCTCGACTTTAAGCACTTGCATTATGGATGTGTTTTCCTTAGTGTTTGCGTTACAGGACAATAAACCGAAATAATATGCATTTTTACGGACGCACGTATTCAGTGAATATCCCCTAGATACGATGATTTATGAGCTCTGCCTGTGACTTCTGTGTCTACAAGCTTATAGCCTTGTGTTATTTACGTACAGCGTCGGTCGTTTTAGATTATTAGTGTATTTCTGTTTACGAAATGTTCGTAAAATATTATATTAAACAAAGAATAAGTTTAACTTATGTATGTTGTTGTGTGGAATCAGCTTTCTCTATTTAGACTGAAAGAAAACAATATTATGTCAAGGGACATAATGATGGGAAAAAACTGAAAAGCATCGACTGTATTATACTGTTTAGACACGATAGACTGTGTAAATACTACGCTTAAAAATATTTAAAAACTTTGACTGATATTAAAGGACCATAAACATTTCCCAGGAGTAAAATTTTCAAGCGCAATTATAAGCTTAAAAGCTTACGACGTACATAAGTCTGTAATACTTGTAAACGATGGACTGCACTTAGCTTTTTGTTAAAGCGAAAACGCTTTTTCATCTTGGGTCCGATATCACCGTTTAAGGCTCACAGAATTTTCCTGCTTCCACTGTTGATAGGGAGGTAGAGGACAATGTCGCAAAACGGAAGTAGCCTAACCCTTTTCAACAATCGTTAAAGCCTCTCGGCTCCCATGGGACGAAATTTTAAATAGCCTCTTGAAATGGCCATGAATAAATTGGGCCCCAGTACGTCACCCTGCGCTATTCCTGACTTGCAGGCTACAGAGATATAAAGAACTTATAAAATATTAATAACAATACAAAAACAAATAATTCGGTATTATTATCTACTATTACTTTTAATTCGTTTTTATCATAAAAATAAAAGGAACATTTTACGTTCTGGATAAGAAAACATACTGTATTATGACAAAGCGTAATCAAATTTCTTCACCAAAATATGATCATGAAAACGATATTACTCAGCTGTAGTCTTGTTTCATACCTTTAAAATATGTTTTACGAGAATAAGTAATATGTTTCGACAACGTTACCCGCTTGCTTTAGTGTTCATAAAACGCGTATACCTAGCAAATTTCCTTTTACGCTACTAAGTAATAACTTTTAGCGGCACGTACGCGTTTAAATTTAAACGTATCATTTCGTAAACTTCTGAAACCCTTTCGAGACTTAATTAAATTGTACAATATAAATTATGTTTCATTTCGGTTTATCGTATCTTTCAAAAATATAATTATACAACGGAAAACCAAATATTTATTAGCAATTTTCAATTAGGAATGATCGATTTATTCGGAGCTGTTTAAATATTAAACAGTGATACCGGAAAATAAAACCAACTAACTTATTATCGTATACCTACCAACGATATACTATTTAAACAACTACATTGCATTTCAAAAAGAGAAAAAAAGGCCTCGGTAAAGAAATGACGTATTACTCTAGTAAGACAACATTCGGAGGAATTAAAACGGTAAACAAGCACAGGGGCATTGCAATTGTGATTGCTAAGTGTTGCTGGCAAGCCCGTGACATCTCGAAGCCATTAAGACCCTCGCACGAGCCGCCACACTCCGTCCCCGCTCTTTAATCATATCCATCTGAGCATTCTTCAACCCAGTAAACAATGTTGGCTGACAACTCGCGAAACAAATGATTCAAGTGATAAATTGCCGACTCCGAGAGAAATAACTTCGTTCATTCCCTTCTTTTGTCCGATTGATTACAGATAATTCCAACTTCCGTCAGAAATAGAAAATTGCCTTTCGCCTGAACCTGCCTCTACTAAATATCTTCTGAATTGCTTGGGTACACGTAGGTATATAGGTACCACGTAGGTTATATTTTCACAGCCTGGCCTCGTAAATGGATCTCATTAGGTTTCTATCGATTCTCTACGTGTTACAAAACTTTTCGTGTTTGAACCCCCGCCGACACCGGCGAAAACTTTGAAAAGAACTTAGGAGAGAAGATTCTTCCAAAAGATCGATTGAGAGCACTAAAAACGTTTGGCGAAGCTTTATTTTGTATTTTTAAAATGTATAAGTAATCTGAGCACAAGACTTGCATTTATTGTTTATTATAATAAAATGGAAATGAAAAATTGTTATCGTTAAAAAATCTTTCGATGCAGTATAATATCCAGTATATATCAAATACGAGATATGAGTTATTGTTAATGCATGATGCGAACAAAGAACATCTTCCCTTTACATTTTACAGTATTGCGAACCAAGCAAGTGAGAATTCAATAATTCTGAGCAAACACTACTGTACGTTCTTTTCCTATTTCACAGAGCTGGGACTGCGAGAAAATGCATATAAGTGTAACTAGAATTCACAGTCCAGTATTTCACGAAACGTCTGTAACTCTGGCGAGAGTTCGCTTAAATATACTCGAGCCAACTTCTCGCTAAAGAGTTTTAAATCTTAAACGTTATACAGCTTTGCCGGGGAATGTTAACAGCATACATGAATGATGGAGTGCCGCCCGTTCAAACATAGCAAACGTTTAAAAATACACTTCGCGTTTTAACAGATATTCATCTACTTAGGGATGCGGATTTCGCGGGTCGTAACTCGTAAAGCGAGTACACGAGGTTGTAAAGTGTAGATTTATGTGCCAATGAATACGACCGAATTAATTGGTGAAACACGCCAGATCGATCGAACACGAATAAGCTGTTCGTAACGTCCGTGACGATATGTCGTTCCGTAGATGCAGTTTGCTTTCGACCGACACTGAAATATCGTAGTATTATTGCTTTATGTGCGGATTTCGTTAGATATAGCGATGCGATTTCTGTTATTGATAGAGTAATGTGTCAGTCTTAAAATTTTAGACAGAAAATTTCCTTGACAATCGAAAAACTTAAATTGACACGAAATCCTTGATCGGAACATTTATAGGGAAATTTGGTGCAATCCAATAGAGATTGCGATCTTGAATTTTAAAAGGCGGTAGCCAACTACAATAAAATGAAATAAACGATAATAACATAACATTTTATAAAGGATATTACTGTTAAACATTTGCTTAAATGTACGAGTCCGATATCGCTATTTTCACGTGCTTTTGGCGCGGTTTCAGAGGAATTGGAGCGAGATGGCTTTAAAAGTTTGGGACTTATTGCGGAGACGTTAATCGATTTTTTAAACTCGTAATATGGTGTAGAAGAAGGTATTGTACAAGTATTATGTTTCACGTAATTTTTGGTATGATATTAAATACTTTGAGTATAAAATTGCGGTGAATTATAAATTCCTTTTACAGCTTTACATCACATTATAATTGCGATAAAGATTATTGCGACATTGATAGACTGACAAGCACAGTTGGTGATTTTACCGTCTATAAAATTAAACATATCTGTGTGTAGTGTGATCAGAAAATAAATGTAAAGAAAGTACCTAACCTTTTTATTTGATAGATCTAAAACAACGTTAACGTATTCAATTCTGTCTCCACAATGAAATAGGAATTTAACCTTAGCCTGGTCGGGGGAGCTAATCGAACGTGTATTGCTGGACATATCGATTTGGAATCGTTAGCGGCGGAGCAGAATACACGGGGTAATTTCATTAGCCAGTCCTCTTGGCTGCCTATGGGCCGATTAATCAAAGTCGTCGGTAGAGCGCCGCCGAGACGAATGGACCCGAATGGGGAATGTCGGGACCGAACGGCTACGTTACATAAGGAAATAGACCAGCATAAACCGATGCTTAAAACTTACGTCGATTGTTTTCCAATAGAGTATTAAAATTCTAAATGCTATAAATTTTCTTAATATTTAGGTATTATTAACCAAGACCAAGTTTTTTTATGACTATACTAGCAAATGAAATAACGGTGTGTCGGCGGTGTCTCCGGAGTCGAACCGTCAAAAGTTCTACCACCTTTAAAGTGGACTGGAGTGGATCTAAAGAATATAGCAGGTTTTGCTGGATTCTGATGGCACAGGACCGGTCGGAGTGGCGAAAGATAGACCTATGTCCAGTAGTGGGTCCACTGCTCCAGGAAAAGCTGATAGATAGATATATGATATAGAAATAATACAGTTAACGCTTCACAATCACAATCATTAATTATCAGGATTCCTTGTGTCGAGTCTGTGGGACATGGGACACACGAACACCAGACCGAAAGATTTAAACTATTCACTTTTCTGCCTATTTGGAAATAGAATTAAGGAACTCTCGAACTATAGTCCGCATTGATACCATTGTGCCATATGGGTCATCCAATTCGTTGTCATTCGACACCAAAATGCTCTTCCGTCTTCCGTTGAGTATGTTATAATAACAGCTGAAGCAAAAATTTCATGTCTATTGAAATGACTACGGACTTATCTTAAGTATTAAACCATCAGAGGAGTTTATGTAAAGCCCTCCCTCTCTACACTACAGTACGGCGGCACGGGAAGTGAGTAATTTTTTCGCACTAAAAACTTTTTAATTCACGCCCTAACTTATACAAGTTCTTTTACGAGGAAGCGTAAAGATAATACGTATTATGCTTCTTAACTATCATCATTGTTGTAGACCACAAAATGGTAGAACTTTGGATCTGGGGTACTATTTTTAATATATCGCTTAACTATCGAGAAAGAGGCGTTTATTCTATGGTTTAGGAGGACAACACCATTTCTTTAAAGCAAGGACGGTTTATCTATAAAAGACAATCTGATAAAAATAAATTCGGTAATAAAACTGATCCCGTACAAGACGCAACGCTAGTTACGGAAAGGAAACCAGTGGGGAGGGAGTTTAAAGGATCAGCTACAAATCCATAGTATATAGAACGTACCTTCGTTTCTAGAGTACCATTGTCTCAGAGAGACCAACTTGTACATTACAATTTGTATCCGTGGCTTGTGATTTTCTTTTATGTTGACAAACTAGCACTAGAGAACATTACCAGTCAACTGGTACTAGTCAAATCGTTCAATCCTGATATCAAGATTTTTTTTATAACAAGCAAGTAGCAAACAGTCCACCTGATGGTAAGTGGTGACTGCCGCCCATGGACATCTGTAACCAACCCAAGATAGGATCAAAGTTCTTTCTTAAGTCAACCACAAATGCGTTCCTACCCCTGAGGAGTAAGTGGGAACGCCTTGATTAAGTACGTCTCCCTGACCACACGCTTCAAACCAGAACACAGAAGCAAGAACACGGCTGTTATATGGTAGAAATAGATGTGGCGGTACCTGGAAATGTCCTACATCGTCGAATTTGATTTCAGAATCGCGTAAAATTGCAAGTAATCTTGTCGCTGTTAGAAAACCGCACTACCTACATAAGAGAAAAATATCAGAGTCGAATACGTTACAATTCAATCTCAATACACTCCTGAATCTTACGTCTCCTGTTAAACGTTTCCAGACTGCAAGGAACCTAATCGAAACGTCCAATATTTCAGGGACTGGTCCAAATAATTTCTTTTTGATGCCGAAATAAATCCGCACTGAGGAAGTTAAATTACGTGTGGTGAGAGCGTCGTATCGCGATCCTATCGAGTGCGAAATAAATCCGCGGGACTCGGCTGCCGCCATATTGGATTGCCGGGAAAGTATTCTCTTAAGTTTCATTAAGCGATCCGAGAGATGCGTTCGGAGATACGGCGTCTAACTACCGAATAAATCGCTATAGAATCCAGGGGAACTTTGGACACACTTGATTTACTTGAGGGGAATTTGCGAAAGACATCGAAAACTGCTCGAATTAAAGTCTATTGCGAGGCTGGATGGAACTTTCGGATAAATGTTTTCCTATCGGATCCCATTGCTTTTGATGACTGAATAGTTCCATTGTTTGGAACATAGTCACGGAACACTGTCTTTTGCTTCGTATTGTTTATTTCTGATACTTTTCGTGGACTCGACAAAATGTTTTTGGTTTCGAACAATGCGTCAGAAGTTTGGGCGCCTTTGAGGTTAGTAGCTTCAGTAATTCGAAATAGTATTATTACCTTTATTCTTTATATATTCGTTATGGATTTCTTTTAAACGTCAATTGACCCTTTCAATTCGTGTGTAATTAATAGGCCAGTCATTATTTGTCCCAATAAATTCTGTCAATCAGGTCATGGCAACAATAGGCTCCTATTTAAAACATTGGGTAACACAAATTTTATGAGAGAGTACATTAATTATGGATAAAATAATCGAATATTTAACCAGGTTGTTTGCTGTTTTGTTGAATAATGAAACGGAAATCCAGTCCCGTGTAATGTTAAGTCCCGTAAATGTTATTGTGATACTAAACTTGTAATGAATTACTGATTTAAAAAGTTATTAGTTTTAAAAACGTTTTCCAGTCTCACCATCAGACAATGCTCAATGGTACGATAATAATCATATACCTTCGTCAACAGGAATAATTAACAAAAAATGTTAAGGCGAATGTAAGGAGCCCAAGCTCGATGTTTACTAGTAGGCAGTCTAGGGTTCCATCAGCCACCTTCCAACTCCATCAGACCAGCTCAATGGTAGCATAATATTGTATTGTCATCTAATCTACTACGTACGTAATTCTACGTAATTGAGATTCTTACATTTTATTACATAATTACAGGTCCACCTAATACAATCGTGTTAAAAAGGTATTTAACCGTATTAGTTAGCTACAGGTTCTTAAGGGTTTATTTACCAAATAAGTATTTAGCTATATCAATGAGCCAGCCAGTTGGATAAATAATAATTTAGTTGGATTTATTGGATATGTGTATTCCAGAATTGTTTTTCTGTCCAAAATCAGTACTTCAATCAGTCCTTGACATAAATCCAACGGGTCTACAGTATAAACCATTGAGACGCATTTACACTGGATTCCGTGGTCCCTCGATCCCTCATTAAGAGTGAACCCTTGGCCGGCAGACTATCGCATGTCGATCGGCCTCCGTCATCCCGCTCGTAAACTCTGAGGTCCCGAAGGATGGAGGAATCAGATTCTCAGAGTATAAATAAGGTAAAGAGCGTGTGTATAAGATGTATATAGCTAGAGTAATAGGCTCGGGATTTGAAACTTATTTGTTTAACATTCAAGTATAAATACAATCTATGTAGGTAGGACACGTGCTTCGGAGGGCACGTTGATCAGTCGGTCCCGGTTGTTATCGACAGATAAAAGTCGTTGAATCTTCTCTGGTTTGAAAACATCCGACATACTGGTTCGCCGTTAAAAGTAGGTTTTCAAGATTTCTACAAAATGTTCAGCGATGGATCAACTATATGCGTTGACGAATCTGAAGATTTTAAGCGCCTGATTTAAATTAGTCTATCATACATTATTTGCTCACAAAAACCTCCTATAAAGGAACGCAATTTCCTAATAAACGATATTTATCTAACATCTAATAAGACTACGAACACTTACAAGGAAATATTCAGCCTTTTTATAAATTCTCATTGTCATTCACAACGTTGCGTACGTTGTTCAATTGAGGGCGCGACGAAGCCAATTCCGTAGTCGAATGAGTCGAGTTGAAGTGGTAGGGGCTCCAATTTAATTTTCAAAGATACGTAGAATATACCACATATATTCTAGGTCTATCTATATAGATTGGGTTTAAGTAGACTTGGGTGAAAGACTTTCTACTGTCACAAACCTATCTTTTCTTTTCTATTTGACTTATTGTAATTTTCTATTACAGACATAGCCTTAGTTTGTGACTAAGTTTCAGCAGTAGTTAAATTATTAGGATGTTAGTTTTAACGAC
>DWNJ01001766.1:0-11454 GCA_018250275.1 Udranomia eurus
GTTGATTACAGATGTCCATGGGCGGCAGTGACCACTTACCATCAGGTGGACTGCATGCTCGTTTGCTACATCCCATGGATAATAAAAAAAATGAAGACGCGTAAAAGTTATGCCTAAATGTCAATTACCTAAATTATTATATTAGTATCTAATGGTCTGAGTTGTTAGTTAAAATCGAAATTTTGCGTCTTAAACTGTTAAATACTTAGTACACTATAAATTTCATATAGTTTACTTAGCAAAAACGGAAAAAGCGCGTTGTAAAACTGCTAAATATTTAGGAAACCATTAGGATTCACCTAGCGTAAGGACAAACAGACTTGCAAAGTAAGACTTGCTGTAAGCAGATGGATTATTCAGAGCTATGTGGGCCATATTACAATTAGGTTAATTACTCTAATGCAATCCCGCCCGTTCCTTGGACCTTTGTGCGCTTTCATCAAAGTGTGGAATGAACAAACATACGTATCAAAGAAACGCAAACTTTAATCTGTTTAATGGAATCTTCAAACATGGTCCCTTTACTGGTGTTATCTGGTATCGTGCATGCGTACTAACACACATTTGTTTAGTGGTTAACTGTAATGGGGAATTTTTACTGTTACATTTCTAATTTTGTAAATGACACGCCCTGCAATGTTCTTTGATTTTTTCACCCGGAAATAATTATTTTACATAAAAATCTAGCAACGATTGACCATTTGGCAGTATTGCTTAATTTTTTTAGGTTAACTTATCATAAGAATATATTTTATGTATAATAAATAGATATATAAAAATTTAATTGGTGCTGTATTAAAATATTGTAAAAGTAAATCTTGTATTATTTTGCATTTCGACCTTCAAGCCAATGCTTGGGAGATTAAATTGCTCGAAACGAATGTTATCTATGCATCTATATGAATGCTCCTTGCTCTAATCTAAATTTATTTACCGCATTAATGTCCAAAATAGAATCGAGCTAAATACCCTCGGTTTAATTTACATAATTCAGTTAAAGTTACCGATGAATGCCCTAATCGACGCGTTTCTTATGCAAATCAACACAAATCGATTATCTACTATTTATCTCACTAAATATTCAAGGTAAAGTCGCTTTGTGAAAAGTAATTTTGATTTTCTACAGGAACATCATTGAGTTCAGATCCACGAAAAGTGGTGATGGACCTTTTTATCAATAAATAATTAATAATAATAATAAAAAAATAAATGAGGGCAATGAGAGAGAGCGGTAGAACGTTAACAATAAAGATGACATTTTTTTACAAAAGTTACTGCCTTTTTTATTCTGATAACCACTTTTGCTGACCTTAAAGTGTTGTGTTAGTAGTATGCTCATATGAGATAACGAGAGAGTGAGGATCGAACCTACGATCTTTCAATCGTTACGCGAGATTATCCTAACCATCCCAACCAGTTTACTGCCGTTTTAATGGAAGATAATACTCGTACCTAATGTTTTGTCTCTGCATAGAATCAATAATCAAGAGTAATTATTAACTATAAGGTACACAAATACATATAATGAACGTCATATACATTTTCTTTAGTCAGTAGTCATCGGCTTTCAACGCCTTCAGGTTCTCAGGCTATGGTAGACCGGGAGAAAAAAGCAGACGAAAAAAATTCCAGCACTCTTTTAAAAATAGGACATATACAGCTACAGCATGATACCCTAATACATACGTCTGATTTTATGATATCAATATACAACTAAAACACTTTTAACAGGACGCGTTTACAAACTTTTTCCGCTCTTGATTTTCATACCATATACTTTCCGATCGGCTCATTTGTGTACGGTTAGCACATAAGATATTTTACGAAAAAAACGCACAAAGGTTCTTTGTCTTTGATTCTAAATTACGATGACGTGATCTTATATTTCAGTTGGCCCGTAAATTGGGGCGATAGGGCCATGCGGCTTGCGTTAGCGGTGTGCGATTAATGCGGCTGTCTATTTTTCTATGCAACATATTTGATCGTGAGCATTCTTAAGAAAAACATGCTAAAGAAATAATTACTACCAGGCTAACTGAATTGGTTGTAGGCAATCTGACCCGCATGCTCTTCGTAACGCAACCGTTACTTCGTTCTAGACAAGTCTGATGCAAATATCTATTCTATACCTATATAAAATCGTATATGTAAAACCTAGGAAAATTCAAATGGTCTTACAGATAACTGTTGTGCGTTGTGCCTCGATTTGTAAAATAAAAACAACATATATTCAACCAAAATACGAAATGCTTACCACGTAAGTAATAAGGGCTGCCCTTTTTTGAACGCCTAAGGGCATTTTTCGAAGTATATAGGTAATGATCGAGGAAGCTTACACTCCTTATAAAATCTACTTTTATTCCATCCATAATGATTATGGCCGCAGACGCACATCGCAGCCGCACGCCGCGCACCTCTACTTTACGCAAAAAACCACTTCATCAAAGCAAGGTTCAAGATTCCGTCAGTAATTTTATTGGCGAAATCGGAATTGAGAAATGGAATCGAGTACTCTGGTCTGAGGGAATGTTTTTACGATGATTTATCCTGTTCGTGATTGCGAAAAGAGATTGAAAGTTAATTTGAGAAAATTTATTTGAATTATTTAGGTGAACTACTAGGTACTACGATTTGGATTAGGCACAACGATCCGTTTGGTGACTGTTCACCATATCCACTGGAGTGCCACAAAACCCTTTAATTTGATATGGGATACATTTTCAACGGATCAGAAATTTTAATGATGGGTTTAAATTTCTATTCTCGGTCTGGGTGTTTGTGTTCGTTTTTGTGTATTGTCTATGGCATCCACTACCTTAACTACTTAGTTATAAAGAAGAAGATGGTAGAACCTTTTACGGATCAACTCCGGAGGCACCACCGCCATCTATTTCTGCTTTATAACAGTAGTGTGTGTTTTTGTTTGAACGGTGTGAGAGAGACAGATCATGCCACGCCATTCAAGTATTGTCTCTGAATATGTATTATCTCTGTTTATGGGACCCTGTGCGTCCAAGTACACTGAGAACTCATAGTATTGTTTATGAATACGGATGTAGAATGGAGACATTAGACATTCGGCATTTAGATTCTATATGTACATTCCGTGTTGATTTACAAGCGAAAACTGGGAAGTGAAAATATTTGAATGATGATTAGAAGTTATGTAGCAATTTTTCATTTTTACTAACGTCCCTCTAATGGTAGTTAAAACGCGCATATATGTATTTCTCAAAAAATGCAGTATTTTCCGCTATGTAATAAGCCGAAATCTCTCTGCAGAACATTTTGATAAAGCGCAACTGCTCGCCAATCCAAGATACGATTGCACTCTACTATTGTCTGCTGAAACATAGTTCTACAACAATATTCAAAAGCCTTAAGCTCGAGTCGGTGATTGCGTTTCCGGTATGTTTAATAACCGAGCTTTACAAAGCTGGCTTATAAATTTCATTAGCTTTATACCAAAATGGCGCTTATTATTTATGAGGTTGGGGTCAAAGTTGTATGCTGTACAAATTAAATTTTGTATTCCACGACAGGTGGGCTGGTCTAGTATGTCTAGACACGCTAACTCATTATTAAAACCCACTTAAGCACCCTGGTACTGCCGTTGGCAATGGACGGCCTAGGAAAACTATGGAGCAGTGTTAGGTATAATAAAACATCGAAGTACCGACAAAGCATGTGAAATCGAGTCGATGTTAAATCTAAAACAAAATATCAGGTAAACGTTAAAATGTATTCAAAACTATTTCTATTGCGCTAATCAATGAATGATCAATGAAATCAATGAATCAATTTTTTATCAGATATTGAACATTCGTGATAGCCACACACGACCCTGTGACAATTTCGATCCGGTATTATCTACTTACAATATCTATTTTAATAGTATTAAAATATATCAGAATTATCATCTATCAGTCCTCTCCATAGCTGGCAGTAACCTTGTCCCGATCACGAGTGACAGCGAGCCTGAGAGCAGTTCGTCTCTTCGCTGCATAAAGATCACGTGGGATTGTTTATAGCCTCCTAAAGTTGTAATAGCCGATAACATTGAAACGTGTTTATTTGAACATCTCGGTTAGGTTTGGTTGGTGTACCACGAAACCTGCCTAAGGTACCCACTGTCCTCGCAAAAAAGTATTTATATAAATCAGTGGCCATCGGTAGATCGGTGAGCGATGGTTAGAAGGCTTGTCCGTCAAACGTATTTGCATAGCTTACATTCGATTCTTGATTGCTCGCAAAATAGAAAAAGTAAGTCAAAAATATACACAAAAATAATGCGACACTACCACACTAGAATTTCCTGTATCGTGAATGCCATGAGCAACACGCGAATAAAACAACACAACGGGCCAAACTAAGAACAGGACTTTAAACTGATCGTAAAGAAAAGGTTACCAACAAAATTAAATTAAAACCCAAATATACAAGTACTGTCGCCCGCGGCTTTGCCCGCTTTATATATTAAGTAGAACAAAATCCTGGACAAAACGATGTTCATATACACGTATAATTATATAATGGCCAATTTACACAATGTATTTATAAATGATAGTCTGATGTATTTTTTTTTGTCAGGAAATCCCCGCGGATACCCTTCCGCCACTGGGCCTGATGTATAATCTATATTACTGTAAAGTTTCTAAATCTGTTTAGTAGTTTTTGCGTGAAAAAGTAACAAACATCCTCATATACTTTCGTATTCATAACATTAACAGGATTTAACGACACTTTATGGTTATAACTTCTCCATAGAGACCGATCGTGGAACCGGGCTCAACGGACTATGAAGGGTCATAGATCAAAAACTGCAAAAGAGTTCACGATTCAGTTTCTATGTAGATTTTGATTCATTCCTGGAAAATATGAGCATCCAAGCGTCATACAAATCAGAGTAGCGCAATGGGAGTTCGAAATGTCGGAAACGATATATTGTTCTCCTCCTTTAGAATTGAAAATTCACTTATAACTGGATCCATCCATCCATACAGACTATATATATACGTTATATATTTTAGAAGTTTTAAAGGTGGCAGAACCTTTTACGGTTCGACTCCGGAGGTACCACTATTACGGAGGTACACTAGACATCTATTTCTGCCTTATAACAGCAGTATTCTTGCTGCTGTGTTGTGGTTTGAAGGCATTCCAACTTAGTCCTTAGGTAGCAACGCATTTGTGGTCGACTTAAGAAAGAACTTTGTTCCTGTCTTGGGTTGATTACAGATGCCTATGGGCGTCAGTAACAACTTACCATTAGGTGGACTACAAGCTTGCTTGCTACCTCAAAATTTGTTTAC
Organism: Udranomia eurus; assembly: GCA_018250275.1. Taxonomy (NCBI): domain Eukaryota; kingdom Metazoa; phylum Arthropoda; class Insecta; order Lepidoptera; family Hesperiidae; genus Udranomia; species Udranomia eurus. The sequence goes on from DWNJ01001766.1 coordinate 5,313, forward strand.
GAATGAAGCCCACAACTATAGTAGGTACTATATAGATAACGTTTTTACTAATATTTATCTAAAAATGTTCGATTTTCGATTCCAACCCTATTTTTATCTTTTTAGAGACAGATTAGGTCAATTACTGTTCCATATAAGTCTTTAAATATAAGTGTTAATCTGTGATAATAAAAACATATTATGTATCTTGCAATTTTATTTCCCGAACCCTTAACATAAAAATAAAATGCTTGTCATTCTTTACTACTATTGCCTCTAAGGTGTCCCGGAGCGCCATTTTATGGCCGCGAGGCGACTGCCAAATTGGCTATGTTTACGATTGTAACTAAGATGGCGCAAAAGAGAAACTTCCTTATTGCCATAAAGTAAATTATTGCTTATGGAATAATAAGTGCGACGACCGAGACTGTTTGGACCCTACTATGATTAACCCCTCGTGATTCTTGAAAAAGTCGCAGTTCTTATTATATAAAAGATTCGAGAATAAACGTATTGGCCCCAACACGTTTTATGTCCCACTGCTGGGTACAGGTCACTTCCCCAACTGGGGAAGGCCTGGAGCACACTCCGCCACGCTGTTCCGATTCGTGTTGACGGAATAATTGGTTGGTGGCCAACCAGTATGTCGGATGTTTTCAAACCCCTAAATGGAATTTCGACGAGGTTTAACGACTGCTATCTGTCGATAACATCCGGGACTGACTCGTTACGTGCCCTTCGCAGCACGGAAACGCACATGAAAATGCCCCTATCGGTCAGGCCCACCCAGTTACTGAGCGCGCCCGACGTTGCTTAACTTGCACGATCGCATGCGATGTACACAAGCCGCGGGACTATTCGCGCTTGTTTGTAATATGCTTTAATAATATTATCACGTAACTTTAAGAAACCGAAGCTAATGAAATAACTATTTTTTTTAATTCAGTCATGAAAAGCCAGTTGTGAAGAGTGTTTCCATATAACTTATGTATAATACATGTCTGATTAAATATACACTAACATTTCAATCCGGGTAATGTTTGTTGAGAGCCAAAATTGGACTAGGGATGCGGTTAAAACAAAAGGTTTCCTGAGCTCGAAACCACGGATATTAATAAACTATAGCAAGAAGCAGTCGATATTGGATTACTTTGACAAACACCGTACTCATATACTGATATCGAAGTTACTGACGACCTTTGTAAACACGAAATTTGGTCAAATTTTGCTCTTGACTTTGTATTAAACGTTGCGTCGCAGTTGCTTATAGCTTATATGGTTTTAAGTCCCATACATGACCGTACTGGACCGAAAAGTAATAACACAGTTATGTACTTCTGTCCTGCCTAACTCGACGTATCTATTAAACCGTGGTAGCTGGTCTAGGTTTAACTAGACTGAGCGCGTACGAGACTTTCATTTTTCGTCCTGCGCACTTCGGGAGGCAGCCCAAAAGGTAATCAGCGTGGGCGGCATGCTTTTGCAGTATTTTAACCACCTACCTTAGCCTCGTACATTCGTCCACGACTTGACACACAGCTGGGTCGGGTTCCTGGTAGCTGATTGCACGCACACTCAATAGTCCGGCACTTTACAGTGTTGGTCGGTATCTGGAGCTACTTCTGGGTACACAGAATACGGCTTTTTTCACACGCGACGAATTTTTCGATGTTAAAGTTAAGACGGCGGCGAGAAGAGTCCTTCGCATTGGACGGAACGTATGAGCGAATGATTTGAGTTTGACAAATTCGACTTGTCAGAAATTACGGTATCGAAACATAGACTAATGAGAAAAGTCTATTTTTGTCGATTTAATGTGTAATAAACCTACGTATATTATAAATCAAATATATATGAATTAACTCCACTAGGCTGTTTCTATGCCTCATGTAATAGTGTTAATAAATTTACTTGATTGTAAACAGATGATAGTGGATTAATGTTGAAATAAACGGTCGTTGTCCGTATTGGACGAAAATCATATTGAAAAATTAATTTATTGATGTCGAATTGTTATTAAAAAGTGCTGGGATTTTTTTTCCGCCGGCTTTTTTCTCTCGGTCTACCACGGCCTGAGGACCTGAAGGTGTTATAAGCCGATGGCCACTGACTAATGGAAATGTATATGACGTTCATTGAGTATATTTATATTACTTATTTAATGAATAAAAACATTTGATTCTTGATTATTCCTGACACGTATATAAATAGCCTAAAGTCCTGTTAAGTTAAATCGAGTAAGCCCTTAGAATTAATATTCGCATTTCCTTCGATTGAATGACAGAAAACTGACAAACTACTGGACTGAATTCAGACGCATATATACGAGCATTTGGATTTTTTGAGCGCTAGGAATTTGTAATCAAATTTATAAATACAGCGTTCAATATTTACATGAGAATTAACTTTTTCCGTAAATAAAGGCATCGAGTACTGAAAGGTTTCATTTATGAAAGAGCTTTGTTACGAGCCGACATGGATCACTGCAACGAAATAAAAACAGCTGTAAACCCGGCCCAAGGTGAATAAGTTTTTTTTGTTTAACGTTTGTTTAATATTGGAGTGGTTAGCGGTAACAAATACGTTTTAAACTATCATATTTATTCAGTGGCGGATTTGCCGCCGGGAGGCTAAAAAAGGGTATATCAATTATGTGACGAGGCTGGTCGAATTTTTTTTTCGGCGTCGGCTAAAAAGCTATTAATTGGAACAGACTCATTGATAAGTATTGAGAGTACTCACTAGAATTTGCGGATCCGGTAATCCGGCAGATTCGGCATCAATAAGCGCTCGCCGGATCCAGCCCTAACGGCGCCGCACGACTTTAGTTGCATTTTAGCGCACATCAGTGTCATTCATAACTCGAGCCAGTCAACGAATTTGTAGTGTTATTTATTTCTTGTTGTTTTGTCAATATGTAATTACATTGTCAGTGATTTCAGCAGCTTGAATAAAGATTGATGCTATGTTAGTGAAATTCACTGAGAACGAAGTAACGGATCCAGCCGCCTCTGTATTTGTGCACATTGATAGGTCATTGTCTCTTTCAAACCGTTAGGTATGGGGAGATTTTATGTGACTCAGTCATGGCACAGCAGAAATTTTAATGATAAAAGATGTATACGGAGTACCGGAAAAATCCGGTTTCCAGCAAGGCAAAAATTTGAACTTATTATGTAAAATACAAATGACTATAATATTGAGATGACAAAGAAATCACAAGACTGAAATGGTTTAAACTTGGCAAAATACCACCTTTCTAGTTATTTAATAACAAAAGCATGGAAATACAGATCAAATTGTACATTAAAAATATTACATTGCCAGCCATTGATCCACACCACTCACAATTAAAACCAAGTGGGCCAAAGCCGGCTCATTAATCTTGTCCCGAACGGGAATTATTTTACCAAAATTAATTAAATGCGCATTTCAAAAACAAATTATTATTTAACAATAACGAGAGATTGCAATTGGGTGTAATTTATAATGCGATAAGCCGTTGGATTCATTTTTCATTGCTTTTATGGTATTTCATTGATTACTTACGACTGGTGCGTAATGAATCACGAGCTTTATTTTATAGCAGCGTGTTTTCTTTAATTCGTGCATATTAAAATAAGAACCTACTAATATTATAAGTGCTAACTAAGATTTTCAACATTTATTGCCTTTTCGAGATGCGAAACTTCCTTTGCAAATAAGTAATTAACAGCCTCGTATGTTTATTCAATTAATATAAGTAGTATTGTTATTAATATTAGAATATTTACCGAAAAATATTTTACCGAAATCTATACATAATAAATCTGTAAGTGATTGCTGTCTGTAAATGAAAGATACCTAAGAGAAACCCATTTTTAGGGGTCTTTATTAGAGACTAGAACCCAAAAAATGACTTTTAAGATTTTTACTGTTGGTCGGTTTGTCTGTGCGTTTGTGCAAGCTAATCTCAGAAACGGCTGGTCCGATTTAAATGCGATTTTCACTGATGCATTGGGGTAAGCTTCACTTTACATTTAGTGTTTGTTGAATAAAAATCGGTTCAAAAATAAAAAAAGTTGTGAGACGAGGACGGATACAGGGAGGCGGTACGAAGTTCGCCGGGCCAGCTAGAAAAGAATATTTATTTAACTAAACGAAATCGCGTCTACGCCAGAAGCCGCGGGCAGCAAACTAGTCTTCCCATTCCCAACCCACAGAACTCCACTCCACGTACTCAACATACGTAGTCACACGTTAATCCCTCTCAGCGTAAAGTATACTCAAGATGCCGTTAAATTAGAGGGGGCGGCCGCTTAATTTGCTAAAACCCATAATGATAACGCTGGATCGCACCGCATTTATCCGGATAAGACGAACGCGGTCCGGTTCAAGCCGGTGTAATGATCCTGGATAAGTTTTAAAAAGCGCTAGAACTTTGTCAACGTTAAGTAGTGGAAAGTATTCTTTGCGGTGCTACAGGATTTTTCTCTATCCTTTGCAAGGGTGGCCGACGAGTTCTCATGTGGCTTTAAAATACTATGTTGCTCTAATGCCATATCGGTATTTCAAACACTATTCATATCTCTGGATGACATACATTCTAACATTACCTTACTGTTCGCTTTTCTCGAAAAATACATAATTATTTATACAAAGATCATAGGAAGCACAAGACTGCATCCTTCATTTAGCCAATCTCACGCTCTAACGAGTTATAACTAGATTAAACCGAGCTACGTCGGATAATGGAGAACAAATATATTTCGAGAGATTTAGGGTCCTGGGGTGCAGGTCACGACGTATGCCCTTTGGGTTTGCTGACGGATTTTACGACGTCGGCAAAAAAGTTATACGGGTGGCTTCGGGTGGATTCGATGATTTTATTATTTTGACCTCGGATTTCGTGGTATTTCTTTATAAACGAAACAAGTATGCAGCCCATTTTATGGTTAGTCACTCGGATTGATGTAGGACACTGCTGCCAACGGCCAATTTATGAGTAGCTCCAAACAGAGTTTAGTAACCCAAGTAAGTCATGGTTTGCTGCTGCTAATAAGGTGTAAAAAGGTACGCCTCAAAAATGCTGCTGTATTGCATTTGTGCGGAAATACATCCGAATTAATTGAAACGTTACTTATATGTTAAGATCATTGGGTCTAATCCCCGCGAAGGGCGGGACCGAGTTTGATGGAACTTTCACTAAAAGAAAGAGGAGTTTATAGGGCAGGAAATGGGTTACATAATATATAAAAATCTAAAATTCTTATTCGTATATTCAAAAATGTCCTCTCACATGTATTATTACACAGGTAGACATTTTTACAAATTTCGATATAAAAATAGATAAAATTGGTAGGTATTCCACCTGATATATTCACGACTCTATCCGAATTTACTGCAGTGTATCTTCCATGAAACTCAAGCTGGCATCTTATAAACAGAGAATCGGCAACTGATACATGTGATCATTTTAATACAGTTTTATATTTAGATACTAAAATAGGACAACCAACTATAATATCTATTGTACAATTGAAAGGTGCTAGAACATTATATGACTCGACTCTGCACTGCCGTAACAGGCACATCTACCAGATAACAGTTCTTACCGCTGTGTTCTAGGTGAAAGGGTAAGGGACGATCTAACCTAATCCTCAAAGGTGGCAACGCATTTGAGATCAAACCTAAGAAAGAACTTCGAACTTGTCTTATGTTGAATACAGAGGTCCTGACACTTACCATCAAGTGGTCTGCATGCTCGTTGGCTACCTACCACTTAGCAAAAAGATAAAAATCTTTCATTGAGTAGTCAATAATACGATAGCCATAGGCCTCCGCACACGCGATCCTTACCTACACACTTTGATTCGCTCTATTAACTATTACAATTGAGTAGCTTAACGACACGAATGGAATCCGCCCACTTCAGTCGGCTCGGATGGTGCTTCAGTTGCCTTTGATGTTAATATTTCTATCAGATACATTACCCGTTAGATGTAATATTGTGCTCATTTGCCTCGTAACATTTGATACGAGAAAAGGAGGGTAGGATTTGGCGGTGTCCCGTTTGATGCGAGAATACAAGATTGGCGGGGTATGATATTCAACGATTCAGAAGACCAAGTACGACCTGAGAAAGAAAGATATATATATATATATATATAGACAGAGAGAGAAG
>DWNJ01001767.1:0-11452 GCA_018250275.1 Udranomia eurus
AAGTTTAAGAAAATATATTTACAAAAAAAAATTAATATCTTAGTTTTTGTTTTCAATGAATGTAATTTTTTTAGAAATTCACTGTAAAATATTGTGTATTTTCTTTTATTATATTATTATGCCCGTGCGAAGTCGGGATGAGCTGCTAGTACAATATATATTCGTCACAAACAAGTTACACAACATTACTCGACTCCAATTTTTAAATAAAAAAAAAGTTATGAAATTTAAGATATCTAAAATCGAGTTCCAGGTTTAAAGAATATTGTAAAGTTCGGTCTAGTTTAGAGTAAATAGATTATAGAGACAATAAGCGCTCAGTACTGCGGACAAATGTAACTTGTGACGCACTCAGTCCGGACAGACGTTGGACGTTTTGTCGATGATGCTTACATAACCCAAAAAAATTTAAATTCTCGTAAAACGTCAATTGATTTTGTCTGTGTGTATAATGTACACATATCAGAAGTTTCGTCCGAGCGCATCGATTAAATCGGCTGATGGATTATTTCGCAGCAATGTATACCTGTGAAATGACCTGAATATCGACGAGAGGAAACTCGTGCTCAGAAGCGGCGTAGTAATGGGTTGACGATGATACGAATGTAGTAATATGACGCGCAATAAGATGATCGATGACAAGCGGGGCGGCCATTAATTTGTCATTCCCGTGTCCGCTCGGGCGGCGGCGGGGATTTGCAGCTAATTGCCCCGTCACGGCGCGCGCCCCGCTTCCTGCGACTGATTGCACGAAACAGACAGCACAGCTCCTGCCCGAATATTCGCTTGTCACGTATAGCCGTGTCCTATACCACACTAAACACTGTGAACTATTTTGAGTCTAACCTATAAAGGCTATGAAGTTAGGTTAGGTTAGTCTAGGTGAAAGTCTGAACCCAACACTGGAGAAGCGCTTAAAATTTTCATGTTATATTTAGTTTGTTTCCACAATTTTTGGGTAGGTACCTAATCAATTTTTCACGCGTTTGTGATATTGAATAAAACTAAAATAGTAGAATAGGTAGTTTAACCCAAATCAACAAAAACCCAATCCGTATAATTTTCATATTTTAAACCGCTACTTTTTTAACCGATAATAATAGCAGAATTCACTTTCCTTTGACAACTTTGCTCAATGATTTTCTGAGGCGGAGCATTTTGTTATAGGCCCAGAGTCGGCAGCTTAAACAAAACAGCTGGCGTCGATCGCCTTTATTGGCATTTTTATGTGTTTAATATAACAGCGATACGAAAGGGACGTACGGTGATTGAATAAGGTCCGAGAGACGGCGGACCAGGGCGGACGCAGTTTATGTCACGGCTAAACGGGGACATTCACAGTTACGTTCATTGGTTGATATTATTAATAGTACTAGAGATCGCCTAGCGGTCGACAAAAATCGACCGTATATCATATAATTATCTAGTACCTGATATTCATAACACGAATTGTATTGAGTACTCGAGATGACCGTTCAATATTGTTTTATGTATATTTATATTGGAACATGACTTTTTCCGGCGATTTATTTCATAATGATAATTACAAAAGGAAGAATATTTATTACAGTACTAGTATCATTCAACTACTTTAAATTGCATTGAGGTTATTTTTTTAAACTTCAAAGTCTGAGTATAATTTAAATTTTTATGTTTTATTTTAATGATTTTACGAGAATATTGTAAACAAGGTAAAATATATGTTAATTAACTGAACGTAGAGATTATTTGTGTTAAGATCCTGGAGCAGGCGAGTGCTGCGTGGCCGTGTGCCGTGCATAGGGAGGGTGGGCGGCGCGTGCTGACGGCGCTTCCGCCGGTCATTTGGTTTTATTTCCTTGCGTATAGCAATTTCGGGCGAGCTTTCGTGTTTAAACTGTTATTTGAATGAAAAACTTTTGTTAGCGCTGTATGTAGGGACTGTCGCCTGTACATTTTATTGCTGCCGTTATCGTACCTATTCTATCTCTTATTTGTATCTCATTTTTTTTATCCTTACTGTTTGATCCATAATTTTGCTTTTTTAAAGAAACACATTTTTGTGTAAAGTCAATAATGACTGCTGTAACTCTCCATAAGTCGAGTGCAATATGGATTGGTATTGAGCTTATATCAACAGGTTTCTTATCTTATTGTACGAAATATATAGATTTTATTGTAGGCAATAGTGCGGCTCGCTCGCTAATCCGCCGGTCATTTACCGTTCAATTACCGCCATCCGCCATTTGCTCCGCGCACCCTCCTCTCATATACAATATTTTTGGTTTATTTACTGTATATTAAGTAATATTACGGGCTACCCCTGTTATCATTGTGGCTTCACTCGCCTTATAAAAAGAGTCGCGAACGGAAAAATGTTTTATTCAATGATCTATTATTATAACAAGGGACTAATGTATAAGTCGGAATAGTAATAATAGTCGTCATAATAATATTATTAAGTCAGTACATCCTGGCAGGGTCGCCATATAAGGTTGGGAGTCGTTGTAAATGAAAGATGGTTCGCGCAGTACTGTCTTTATTATAATAACTCACATTAATATATACCTATCACACCTCACTTGTAAGTACTAACTACATTGAGCGTAATATAATACATAAATTTCAGACTCGTAAGAGACCAAAACTTTACATTGAAATACTTGAGGTGTCTAAAACAATTTTTTTTAATTTATTTTAATTTGTTGAATAATATTAATTTGTTGGATAAATTGAAATAAAATTGAGATGAGTAATTATGCAATAATAATGATTTATATTTAAGCATCGCAAATGTAGATAGGTACCTAAGCACGATGGCGCCCATCAACGTCTAAAGGCTCCATAAAGAAGTATCAAGATTAATCTGGCAGCGGTAGATTGCTGGCAGATTGGCAAAGAGCGCAGGCTTCCGGCGTTCAGCTAAATATACTCTCACGGAATCTCTGTATTCTTTCATGTTAAAACCAAAATATAGGTTATCAAAATGGTTTTCATATAACGTTTTAAAAAATAAATGCAAGAATAATGTCTGTAGCGTTGCTTGTACCGTGTAAGTCTGTGATTTCTATTTACTTTTTCTATTTAATATAATATTTTCATTTGCGTTGTCGTTTTTTAGAAGGCTTAACAAACCTTGAAGGCTTTGAGGTTATTAAATCCAGTCATAGGTATCCATATGGGGGTTTGAAAATTTGTAACAGGTTGGTTCCACAGTATGCTCCAGGTCTTCAGCAGGACCCGTAGTCTCTAGTGAGACATAAAAAGCGTTGCGATCAAAGATAAGCATTTTAATATGACTTACGTTAATATTAAGAAATTCTGCAATAACCCTGAGTGTAGATAAACAAATGTATTTTTCTGCATCAAATCGCTTATTAACTCAAGAGGCGCTATGGAAACATAATAAGGCCATCCAAACGTTAACCGGTTAGGGTCTCGGTAAACAATGCGACGACGTGTGTCGTGTGTGACGAGCGAGGTGGGCTATCTTACGTGGGTCGATGTAATTGATTGCCGATCGCACGCGCTTTGAGTGGCCGATCAAAGGAGTAAGGGGGCTGAGGGGGTTAGTTAGACAGCCGGTCATGGTTCACGGCGCGCACCTGAGCCGTTTCAATCCTGTTTCATTTCAGAAACTTCGCTGAACTGTATCTCGTTGCAGACGAGACGGGAAACTTGATAGCGAACTGGCTGAAGTTCACGAGTTCGCCGTGGAATCAGTCGGGCTTAGATATTCTGTCCGTAAACTAATTGAGAAGAAAAGTTAACTTTACTCTTCAGTCTTACGTGGCATGCAACCCATCACCTTGGATTTTTTACTCTTTTTTTCTCTCTTCTTCTTTTATGCAATATTAAGGTGTACATAAGAGTAAACATAGAGAGTGATTTAATAAAGTTCAATAGATACATGGACAGTTCTCAAAGTAGCGCCCTAAACAGTCATTGGAATACGAAACATGCATTCGAGGGCGGGCGTCTCGCAGTATCATCGTCGTATTTTTCAGGTTGTGCGCGCAGGTAGGAATCTCGCCGCGGGGAGCGGCAAACGACGCAACTTCCATACTAACACTCGCCGTGTTCGTCTGAATATTTATTGTAAAAGGGACATTACGGAACTGAATGAGCTGTAAAAGAATACGCCTTGTATGGAAAGGTCGCGAAACGGCGTGATTGCGAGCGGAGGCCGGCCACCTGGTTCACACTTGCACAACAAATGGATACAAGAACGCGGATACCTATATGTAGAAGTACTGAACTTTAGTTTCTATCTGTTATAATGATGATACGCGTATGCTACGTGATATATCTTAGTAGCTTTCAGCAATGCATTGAAATTTGATATTACAAAGTTATTACTACAAATATATTAACCTTTTAAAGTTTAGAAATCTTTTTTGTCTTATGCATAACAAAAGACAAAAAAAGATAATACAGATTTTCATTGTATGAAAGTACAAAGAGATGTGTGTATTGAGACGGCAATAATAACAGCAATTTGACTTTCAAAAAGTCGAACACGCGATGTGTTGATGTGAGAGGCGTACTCGTACATATACTGTATTATCGAAGTGAAATGGCGGCAAATGGCGGATGGCGGTAATGGAGCATTATAATGAGCGCGGGATTAGCGCGTTGTTTCTTTACTTTATCGGCCGCCTGTACTAGGATTCTGTACAATAGGGATGTAACGGAGGTAATATAATCGGAACCGAAGTCGCAGTCGGAGTTTTTAAATTTGATTCATCGGAGTCGGAATCGAATTCGGAATCGGAGGCAGTGTCAGAAGTGGTGAAGATAGATAGATATATTTTATTCAAGGCCAAATTCATTATTCAGTGAACCTATCCTTTACTTAAAAAGCAATAAAACACAGACAATGAAAATAAAAAATTGTCTTCAATAACTATTAAGTAAGTCTTTAATAAATGAAATTCAATCAAATGAAAAGTAGAATATTATATTTAATAAACAAAAGTTTTGAAGCTTTGTCTCCATCCAATCTATTTCGTTAACGAGTTATAGGCCAGCAGCACTAAAAAGTTGTTCGCTTGCTACCGAGCCTGGTGGATACGACAAATAATGGCCTACAATTGATTTAAGGCGCCACCGCTACTAAATCGCGCGCTTCGACCAAAAATTTTTGAGTCGAAGTCTGAACCTGAGGTATAATAATAATCGGAAGTTCCAAAGTATCGGAGTCAGAGTCGAAGCTCCGTAACATCCCTGCTGTACTAGGAAACTGAATATTCTACCCGGTGATGCTTTCTATTTTAAATTGTTTTTGGAGTAGCTTGTAGGACAGACTCTCAAACCGATTAAGTGTTTTCATTTATTTTTATGGGAAGGTGGCCTTATATAATTACCCAAGTTCTCCGACTTTCACGTTCAACAACTTAAACTACTCGCTTTATTCAGATTAGAATGGATGTATAACGGAGGTTTCACGTTTTTACACATATTACCTATATGTACTATCTACTCGAAATGAAATTATGATGTCATGCCATCGGACTTTCTAAGAAAAAATACTAATGAAAATTATAATCTTTTACTTACTTACTTACTCCTTTGGCGCACCGACCCAAAGTGGATCTTGACCTCCGACACGAGAATCCGCCATTGGTCTCTATCCTGCGCAGTCTCCTGCCAGTTGCTGATTCGGAGCTCGCGCAGGTCAGCTTCCACCCTGTCTTTCCAGCGATAATAATATAATCTTTTAAATAAACTAATTGTGACTGAATGACTTATTGAATCTCGATAGATTTTTTTATACAACCTATAGGTTATAATTTCGATGGCTCGATTCTGAAAAAAAAATGAAATTCTCTAATTTCTTTTTTTACAGTATTTGCGACCGAATATAAAGACGTGAAGAAGACTTTGCATAGAAATAAATAGAGATAATGCATGGGTGTTACTTACATATTTATTTTATTGGTGGTATTGGTTAATTTCAAACGTTTTAAGACAGTAAAATTTTAAAAGCATTGTTTAATCTCCACGTTCATTTTAGACTAAGCAATCGAGGAGAAACCGCAACAAGTTATAGTTCGTATTAGTTTTAAAGCAGCCGACCGGGAACAAAGTTTAATCAAGTACAAAAGGAGCAGTACAAAGGAAGCCGTGGCTCGTAGCCATTTCTGTTTGCGACCGCGAATTGGCTGCAACATCTCGCTCGGGAGCAGAATTAGAAGGAACGAGCGGCGCCAGACTTTCTTTTGATACTTTCCCGCAAACCTTAGCGACTGCGCTTTTATGAACGATTCCGCGGCGTGTGCAGTCATTTGGAGAATGGCGAAAGTTTCCTGCAACTGGGCATTCGGGCACTCGCTTCGTGACATTTTTATTTCAAAAATTACGTAGTGCGAGCAAGGGACCAACGCCGGTTATACAGCAGAACATGTCTATTAAAAACGAATCTCAGCTTCTTTGCATTTATATATAATATAGCTTAAAACAGTATAGTAATGATGTAAAAGGAAAGATAAATCAAAATAAATGAAGCTATTAAATTTTATTTGCCAAAATAAAAAATATGTTATAAATGAGATGAAAACCCTACCATAGGTTTACAACTTTTTAGTAAACTGCGGCGCGTAATCGATGTGGCGGAAACATCGAGTTATTGTTTGCTCGCAAACAGACCGCAGGCGCGCGAATCAAGAGCACAAACAGCGGCGTCCGGCGCGGGGAACTGTGCCGGCATGATGGAATTATACCACCTATTACAGCCCCTGGATGACCCACGGGGCACGATGTATGTGTCGCTTTGATGTGCAAACGTGTTTATTTCCATTTCGTGCAGACAGAAATTTAAGTGATGAGATTTAGTTTCTTCTGTATCTGTACGCTGTGTTTTTGATATTGTGGGTTCCCAGTAGCAATGGCACCGATAGTGTTCTTTAGAAATAATAAGAGAAGGCCCGCAGGCTGGCGGGGTGTCGTGTGTTGAATATTTGAGTTACATATACCTCTACAAGTTCGGAGCGAAGTTTCCGGCAAGTGTGTAACACAATATGAAGTGTCGGACCGTGCTCACGCCTGTCCCGCGCACGGCACGTTGCCTCCGCCGCCATATGGAACAACAAGTCTCACGTATTGTCTCACGATTCAGTGAGATAAAAAAATATTGGTACATGGAGGGACTTGACGTATTCCTGCACTTTAAATACATCCGGGAGACGTCTTGGCCGTTGACTGAATCTTTGTTAATACATCTTGGAGTAGTATTACGGAATATGTTCCACACTGTCCCACTTGTAACAATAGACACGTGCCTCATCTTGTAGCAGCAATGTAGTGTCTTAATTTGAGCAGAGAAGCTCTGTCTGTTTAATGGTTTCTAGTTTAGTCATAGATTAGGCGCCGTCGCGTCGAACCACAAGCGTACCGTTTTTAAATACTTTTCTTTGTTACTATATTTAGACGATTTGTATTTATAATAACGGTTCATATCACTTATTTCTCTTATTACCATCAAACTCATACACGAGTCTAGCGTGTCCATTCTAGTTAACCCGATATCCAAAGCCGCGCGCCGCCGCCGCTAGAGGTCAATGGATGTTTGTCTTTATTAAACCTAATTGTTTGCATATTTATATATGTAAGCTTATCTCTAGAGCTCCTGCTTCAGTCCCTAATAGATACGTCTCTATTCATGATATTGAACATTGATATTATATAAGTCAACAACTCAAAAAATACTTGCGTCCAACATCTATTATGAAATAGGATATATTTTTAGCACAATTGTTATGATAAAGAAAGTTATGAAAGCAATACTTTAGACACCAGAAAGAACGTATTATTTATACGTTAGTGGGGGCGTAACCTACTTCCCGAAACAGCATCACAATTGCATGAGGTCGGCTGCTGGGCTCATTCACGGCCGCCTTATCTCTAATTATCAATTAATGGAGTCCTCGTCGGCGCCGGATTTATGGCTACTTAGCTCCGAACTGAGCCTGCTGCTATGTGCTGCTAATCTTTCTCTTGTGATAGCTGCATCCGCCCCACGATCCTCTGAGCTTTTCGTGAAATCTTTCCTCATTTACAGTAACATTACAGTAATGACAGTATACTACTGTAATTCAGACTAAACGATGAATGGAAAAATTGTTTTATTTGTATGTTGGATCACCTTACGAATACCAGTATTGTAATACTGTAGTGTGTGTAATTCTCTATCGCTCTCTGATCAAGAAAATTATTTTGAAATGCTGTTAGCTCATACATGTTCTAATACTTGACTGATTATACTGGTATACAAAGAGAAATAAATGAGAGCAATACTTCATTAACAAGTCAATTGTAGCGGGACAGTCGGCGGGCCGGTGCGGCCACGGGGCGGCGCCGGGCGCCTCGGGGCAGCTCGGGGCGGCTCCGGGGCGGCCCCGGGACGGCTACGCGGCGATGATTTCCCGCGAGGAGCCGCAACCCCGACGTTGGAATTAATCGCACTCTATTACTCCTCACACGCCTGATAGACGACCGATATACACTTTTATTATTTCATAAAACGATGCTTCTATCAGATAAAGTGATTGTCGAACAATCCCCGCGGGCCGCCCCGATATACTTTCTTTGTTATGTAATTCAATGGGCCGATAAATTGTTTTTGTTGTGTTTCTATAAACGTACGAGTATATATGTACCTATTTGTCAATAGTCAGATATTATATTATATATATTATATTAATTAACTACCTACTTACATTCTATTCATAGTAACAGGCAATTACTGAAAATATTAATTTCACGTCGCATTAATATGCAAATAAAATGAATCCCCGATTATTGTATAATGTCTCGTGATTTTCACGCAAAATGGATGCATTTCAGTTTTATGATTCAAACTGGAATTTACATAGTACGTCGTTTAAAATTTCACAAGAGTAGAAGGTACTTTCGGGTACGATTTTTCTATTTGTACCAAAACTTTTGTCTCTCTATTTGTGACAAATTGAAGGAAAAATAACTCATCTCGACTTTCTGGACAAGCTTTATGAAGTCATTTATGACATTTTCTTTAAAAGAGTAACGAACTCAACATTTTAGTGTTTATAAAATAAAAAGCTTAATAATTAATATTCTTTAAATTTTGGTAACGAGTATGAAACTTTTATAGATAATCATTTAAATAGGTTTTAAAACATATTTATAAAGTAGTTCATACGTTTTTAAACAGATGAAGAGAAATGAGGTAGACCGGGTATCTCCTAGGTCCGAGTAAATGAATACATCCAGAAGGGTTGCGAGACGGACATAGGGGCAATAAAGGCTTCGTCACGCCGTTACGACCTGACTACTACTCGCCGAACCTTTGTACCTAATTCAGCAGTGGAGTGACTGCGGCGCTCACTCTCTTATATAACTGACCACTTCTGACTAATTTCCATTTTTTTAAATATTTATTTGTAATATCTAGTTAAATAATACTTATTTACTGATTTTATATGTATAATGTAACGCTCGTTGCCACTTGTGAATATCTATTTCGTTACAAATTGGTACCGATGCTGATACCTATTCGGTTTCGAATTAAATGGTTTATTTGCTGCTTTTAGTTATAAAAAATATAGTGATTCGTATTTTTTACTTTCATAATGAATTCATTATGTGACAAAGACGGCTGATCTGGAGCGAATGTCCTTAACATAAAAAGGGCTCGCAGCGCAATAACGCGGGCAACGAGCCGGGACTCGTGTAACGATGCCCGCCTTCACTTCACTGTTCTGACGTGGGTTTGTTCTGCTCAGTGGCCGTTTGTGGCTAATTGTTTTATGGCCAGAAGTTGTACGCAATTTAATAGAATAACTTATTTAGTTTAGACTTTGTAATAATGAAAGAGGAGCAAAGGAAATAATTAACAAATAATACTACCCAGAAGTGAGATTATTATTGCTATCGCGTATTTATATTTTTTTAATTATTATTTTTTTTTAATTGTATGAAGAGTATTCATGTTAGCTTTGTTATTTATGCCGACGACATTTGCCATGTACTTCCTATATTGTATTCGACGTTTAAGTTGCATAACGCATATATACAATAATGTAGATGGTGTAGATAGTCAAGTGCTTGTTCGCACGACGTCGACGTGTAGCGCAATAATCCGCGTGCTACGCCTCTCGTAGCTCTTGCTACAGCGTAGCGGTGGCGGCTCCACTTGATAAGTTCCCGTAGCGTGTGTTGCCGCCCGTTATTAAACTTCAGCTTACACAGGAATGTTCATTGCACTATTCAGTTATTGGACAAATGCATATTATATAAACATTCCAGCGGTTATTGTGTCACTATGACACCATAAAAATGCGCTACATTATGCGGTAGATTATATAGATAGATTATATAGTTAAAAAACGATACACGTTACACACAATACACGATACTTTAATGTGATGTATATGTGAGGTATATGTGTGATTACGTAAGGATAATTATTGAGTTAGACTAGATATTGATTATCACTTTACCAAAGTCTGAGCTAACCATACGATTCACTTTAATAAGATCATGAGGACAAATTAGTGTTAGTGCTGTGCTATGTTTTCCCTGCACGTTGAACATTACCCATTACTGCATGTAATGAACGCTTCAAATAACAGTCTCATATTGCAACAATAAGCGTTATCAGAACAAACAACAGTTGCAGCGGGCAGGAAACGAGCGTAATTACTGTGAGATAGCGGAATGGCCGCGCGCCGCCTGGCGGTGTCCTGTGCTGCTTCTTTTGCCCTGTGACACTGCTTGCCTTGTCGGAAACGCTTTTAGGTATAAAAAACGCTGTTTTAATCATACAAGTACATTTAAGAGGAAAAAGTTTCAAAAGTTCCGACTGAAATTTCCCAAAATGCTTTCCAGGTTGAAATATTAAGCTCTGAGGATAGAACGACTTCGTCTTGTGATGATTCTCAATAAGTTTTATGATAGTCAAATTAAAAATAGGATGTTGGGAATAACAACATGCAATTTAAGAAAGATACAATAGTCTCTATACTGAAAATGCCATAGTTAGTGTTGGGTTGTCGTGGTGCGCGTTCGCATGTAGAAATAATATGTAATTTCTAAGTTATATATACATACACCTATTTCTGCCTTATAACAGCAGTATTCTTGCTGCTGTGTTGTGGTTTGAAGGATGTGGTCAGGGAGACATACTTAATCGAGGCGTTCCAACTTAGTCCTTAACTTAACGAATTTATTGCCGACCAAAGAAAGAACTTCGAACCTGTCTCGAGTTGATTACAGAAGTCCATGGGTGACAGTGATCACTTACCATCAGGTGAACTGCATGCTAGTTTGCTACTTAGTCATAAAAAAATACGAGTATGCATAAAACTTAGCGCTTATTTCGTAGCTTTTGTCAGTATCCGTAGCATTATTCATTAATAACGTTTATGTGTCCGACTACATATGGTATGTAATTTGTGGATTTAGATTTATTTTCTTAGTCTGCAGTCTATTGTCT
>DWNJ01001768.1:0-11451 GCA_018250275.1 Udranomia eurus
AGAACCGTAAAAGGTTCTACCACCTTCAAAATGACATTGTTCAAGACTGAGTTTAAAATTTTTCTTAGCTTTTTCTACTCATCTGTCATAGCCTGAGAAACTCGACTATACTGAAAGCCAGATTAATTAAAATTATATGTCGTTCATTAAGTGTATTTGTATACCTTACATTGAATAAAGACATTTTATCATCGATTCTAGCAGTCTCTCTAAAATCTCTTTTACTTGGCTCCAGATTTAAGGAGAGTCTCTTTAGCTTAGCTGTTTAGCTAAGCTTTCAACAATTGTCGGAAGTACAAAGTTATGTGTAGTCAAAGATCAACTTTTACAATACAAAGATGGCTGGGTATTAAATGAGGTTTTAAAGAGATGTACCATTCTTTTATGTACTTATGTAACCTAACCTAACCTAATGCTTAATTTAGGTCATATACCCAGCCTGTTTGTTTGAGGGTACAGCATAATTTTAATCAATGTTTTACTGTAATTTGTGATTATGATTTTAATATCTTACATCATGATCTTTACCCATAGGTTGTGGTTGTCTGTGTTTCCTTATGGTGTACAATAAGAGCATTTACATTTGGGCCATTCTTAAAATGTGTCTTGAAATTATTAAAAAAACAATGTTCTTTTTGTATTGACCAAAGTGGTCTCAAATGAAAGGTTAAACATATTAATTTTTTTATAGGCACATAAAACTTTTTTTAACTCTTTGGTTGAAGTGGAATGAATGATCTAAAACTTCAACATAATTTTCTTACCACTAGACAAAAAAGTATACTATTGTCAGTTCCCCGGACAAGCAGCCTCCTCCACGAATCAATGGAATCCACGGATGTGACTTCCATGGAAGGGACTTTAAAAATCTTAATCATAACCTCAATTTCTGACTTCATAATACGATTATATACCTACTTAAAAGCTACAGTGGCCCATTATTTTATGATATCAGACAGACATTACTTAGATAAATACTTTCTTGTGTGTTCAGTGATATAGTGAATTATGGCTGCATTTAATAACTTTATCCATGGAGGTGACTACAATCCATGCACAAATTGATTTAAATACGTACAATTAATCATATTTTCGTGCGTTTTTAGGAATCCTATGAATATTACTAACTTGATAAATATTGTAATAGTAAATTAAAAATAAAAACAATATTGCGTTTTTTAACCCCAATGCATATTTTTGTTTTGCTGCTTGAGAATGATGATGATGACGACATAAATAAGTTAAAATAATTATGAATAAAGTTGCAGTTTTTCAACTCAACTATTGATGTTTCACTTACACTCATTTTAGGTTCTCCTTGTTACAGATCAACTATCTTCGACGATAACATCCATAAGTTCGGTGACCTGATAATAAAAATTCGAAATGGGAGGTCCAAGTCACTGTCTAAGATGCTCGCATCAAGCGGTATCTCCACCCATGATGCAGGTCTGTTCGACCTGTATCTGAGCAATGGCAGAATAAAAACTAAACTAAGCATTAGTGCTACGAGAGACGTAATTAGGCAACTCAAGAATTTCTATATAAATAAAAATGTGCCAAATAAATCTTGGGAGCCAGCCCTCAAGAAGCAAACGTCGATATTTAGAGCTTCGGTAGAACTAGAATCACTTCTCGCGATGACGAACAATAAGAAACTCAGTAAGCATATGCGGAAGGCGATTGAGAATAAGCAAAAGGACTTGCAACTTTGCAAAGGCGTTGACGAGCCGTCAGTTGGAAGAGCTACGACAAGGAAGGGAAAGAAGAAATCTGCGCCTGTCCAAGCGAAACTGGAGTTATTGGCTAAAAAGAAAACTAAGCAACGAAGAAAAGAACGGAGAAGCCACATAGTGTACAGGGCTTTGGACGATAAAGGGACCCAAGAAACTGCAGACCAAGTTATTGCACAGGCTTCTGGAAGTACAAGCATACAAGAATCTAGAGACAGCCCCGATAATGCGCAGGCTTCTGGAAGTACAAGCATACAAGAATCTAGAGACAGCCCAGATAATGCGCAGGCTTGTGGAAGCACCAGCATACAAGAAGCCAAAGACAGTCCGGAAAATGCACAGGCTTCTGAAGTTATCAAGACTGAAGAAGTTACAGACAATCATGAAAAGGCAGCGGCGGCTCTTGAACATACGAGTACAAAGTCCCCAGAAACCAAAGATAACAAAGAGTATGCTCAGGCCTTTAAAGACACAAAGGCGTTTGTGGACGCAAACGCAACGCCCATTCAACTAAAACTTACTGCTAAAACCGATCCACATAAGACCCAAATCCTAAGAAAGATTATGTGTAAAAAGGGGAATAAGGCAACTAAACAAAAACAGTTGGTCAAACGACTTCTCAGTGAGTCAAAAGCTAATGTCAAAAAACTGACCCCAGTTGTAGATCCGAATCAGGCGTCAACTTCGAGTTCCAATCAATCTGCAGCTTCTGTCTCATCTGGGATTTCAGATTTTGGGGGAGCGCCGAAAGATGTTGAGAATGTGTCTACAACAAAAAGTCCTGAAACATCGGGCCAGGAAAGTGTTTCGTATAAAGAGGGTTCGGCTTCTGACCCTCCACAAACGAAAGATACGGCTGAGCCTTCAACATCGAAACAGGCCGATAAACACGATCCAACACCGAGTAAGGCAAAAATCAAAGAGGCAAACAATGCAGTTAAAGTCACAGTGGTAGCTGAAGGTGTTCAAATCCAAGGTGGTCAAGCGAAATCTGTGCCTGGAAATCAAAGCAACGCTCAACCCCAGTCCAATAAGCCAGGAAGTAGTATTCCGAATGCTACTCCATTGGCAGAAGTTGAAGGATCTATCCATACAGATGACGATGCCAACTCATCTGTTATGCTCAGGTTCAAATTAAAAGGATCGAAACATAGCAAAATCATCAAAGAATCTCTAAGAAAACGGAACTCTGTGAAAGATGAAGCAAATGAAACTTCTAAGGACGGGGCTAAGATAGTATGTGACACAAAAGATAGTGAAAAAAATCGTAGGCAGAGTACAAGCAGTTCTCAGACTAAACCAGGGTCAAAACAGAAACGTGGTAAGTTTTTATGAATAAATGAACTACATAAATCATTAATTTAGAATGCTCAAAAATTTTTTGTCTAAAGTTGACACACAATTGAAGCCATTATTTAATTTTTAAAATTTAATTTATCTTCTCTTGCAGACAAAAAATCAAAGAAGAAAGGTAAGAAAGGTGCAAAGAAAAATAATAAAATTCGATACAAATTCGGTCCTCCAGGTGACTTAAGCCGAATGTCGTACAGAGTGCCTCCCATCCACGTATATGGAGGCCAAACATTGGACCATAACCAGAATGCAGTCACATCTGGTCCCCACAAGACCGGCGACAGTGATCCTACATCTAGTGATAGCAAATCAACACCCAAAGATAGTAACGACAGCAAACAAAACAAAAACAAAGTGGACACTGAAGGTCCCTCCACGTCCAGGTCGTCGATGTGGGAGAAGAGGCTGAAATTACACAAAGAGATGGCTAAGAACAAAAGGTGCGCCACCCTCGCTCCGGATACAACAACTAAGGATGCCTCCAATCAAAACGACAAAACGCAGATTTCAAAGACAACCGAAGATGAATCCGATGGGAGTGTTCCTGATGTGAGTACTAAGGGTAATGTTCCTACAAGTCATTTAGCGCAATACATGAATAATGCATGCAACTGTGAAGTGGTTAATCCTAATCCGTTTCATAATTTCGAATCGAGCATATCGGTTTTTGTGGACAAGTTGGTCAGTCCTATAATGTTGGTACATTCTAAGAGTAATAAGCGCTTTGTTCCGATCGCCCTACCTACTGATGTGAACTTCACAGAAAATGTTCAGTCGGCTCTAAAGAACCTGAAGGTTGCCACCCCTATGATGGTCCAGACGGTTACATGGCCCGCGATCCTCCGAGGGTACAGCGCCTTCATAATCGGGCCTTCGTGTTGCGGCAAGACCATGGGATACTTGCCAGCGATCACTACCTTGGTGACCGATGCTGGTGAGACGTTTTCTGATGCTGAGAGCGTAGGGCCGCTGTGCATCATAGTATGCGCGACATCTCGCTCCGTGTGTGACGTGGCGCAAAAGTCAAACATGTTGCTAGGATGCGCGGAGAAGAGAGTAGTTTCTTGCCATTACGGCTATGATGAGCTGTCGATCGCGACGTCTCTGCTCAACGGATGCGATCTGTTAATAAGCACAGCGCCTTCTTTGGTGCGTTTGCTCCAAATGTCGGAGTACGGTGTGGACTTACGTCGTCTGGCCACGTTTGTCCTCGACGACTGCGAGCGCCTGTCAGAGGTGTATCAGAACGAGTTAAAATTCTGCTTTTACAAAATCAAGCAGGTGTTGAGAACGCGAGTGAATAAGGAGCTTAAAGTGCAGTACATTGCCTCGTCGCGCACCTGGTGCAACTTTATGCAGCCTCTAGCTAGGACGGTCCCCGATCCTGTCGTCTGCATTGCCGCATTCCAAGAGAGCGTGCTCTATGGCCAAGCGAAGATGACCGTGAGCTACGTGAAGAAGGAAGATAAGTTGGACCACTTGCGGGAGTTCCTCAGGGATTTGGATTGCTCCAAAAAGACAGTAATTGTTTGTGAAAGTGATGAAGAAGTAGATTTTCTGAACGGAGCCATACACACATCCCAGTACTTCGTCTTCGCTTCCAACAACAATATGACAGTGCAGGACTTGTACAACCTGAGTATACTGTGGTCTGAATTCAAGGAACCTATGACGGCTCCAGTCCTCATATGCTGTGACAGCAATCTGTATCACATGAACGTTACAAACGCGACGTACCTAGTCCAATATTCGATGCCATCGCTGTATTCGACGTTCTGCAGACGATTCGCGACATTGAATGACAGTTTTCCATCAATATTTAAATCGAACGAGCAGGACATCAAGATATTGATTCTTCTAGAGGAGAGTAACGTGGAACAATTTCCGAAAATCATCAATTTCGTCAAGCGATGCTCGGCTAACATTCCCGAATTCGTAGAGAGGATTTGCAAAAGAGTTTTGGCCCAAAAGGACTTCCAAAAGGCACAGAACTTTGCACCCCTTTGCAACACGTTGTTCACTTTAGGGAATTGTTTAGATTTCCATAATTGCGCCAGCAGACACACGCTGCACAAACAGTTTGACAAACCGAAGGACTGGGTACCCTGTTCTGGCACAGTGACGTTTGAAGTCCTCCATTTCCACTCCGCTGTTCATTACTCGGCAAGATTGATTGCGCACAATGGCAAAAAATATCCTTCATCGTACAGCAACGTGTCGATCAGAATCGGAATGCATTATTCCTCTCAGAAAAACAGAATCTTGTTGGGCATTCCCAATGTTGGGGATATCTGCGCGGTCGCTCTTAGGAACCATTTATACGCGAGGGGGCGAGTGATCAAAGTACTCAACAGAAACGAATTGGGTGACCCTCATACTGTTCTACTCAACCTAATCGACGAAGAGATGATTGAGGTGACGACCGATGCGTATCTGTACCACTTGCCAGACGAATTTAGAAATTTGAACTCATTCGTTATTCAGGTGAGACTTGCAAACATCCAACCACGGGACAGAGACGTTGTCTTCTCCGAGCTCGCTTGCGACCAGGTCAAGTCGGCCATCGAACAAGACAAAACTGTATACATGAGGGGCAAAATCACTTTAGCTGTCAGCAACGTCTTGTTCCTTGACACACTCGAAGCTTGCCAGGATCTCAAGTCGTTGAACGAAACGGTCGTAGCACGTAATGTTAAGGCTGAGCTCCTAGAGAAACATGCCGAAGATAATCCTGACCATTTGACTAAAATTCTAGAGCTTTGCTCAAGCGGTGGGCTGGAATTAATGCCAGCAGAGAAAACTGAATGTGAAGTTGTAATGCCAGTGAAGGAAATTCGTGAAGTAAGATGGGCATTTATGGATGTTGATGAAGAAACGGTTTATTTTAAATTCGCTGAAAATCCTGGAACCATTTTCGTTCAGCTGACGAAATTCTATGATTGTTTGAATATTTTAATTAAGGATATTCAAACATACGTAGCAAGCAATACCTCTAAGTTAAAAAAAATTAAGAAAGGCGACATTGTACTCGCGCAGTACCCTGAGGACAGTGTTTACGAGAGAGCTAGAATAGAGCAAGTCAATGGTAAGCAGATTAAATGTTTCTATGTCGATCATGGAGAATGGTGCTGGTTAACCTCGGATAAACTAATGCCTATCACAGAGAAACTCATCACTCAATTGCCGTTCCAAACGATCGAATGTCGTTTAGTGGGCGTCGAACCGGCGAGCGACCAATGGTCTGAATTCGCAACAAATTGGCTATACGACAAGTGCTACGAGAAAACCAGTGGCTTAGTAAAACAGCTGTATGCAAAATGGTTTACGAAAGAACAGGCCAAATACACGGAAGGTGTGAAATATGGAATCCTGCTTATAGACACCTTCGATGCCAATGATCTCGTTATCAACCAAGCTCTCATTAACTTAAATTTGGCTAAAAAGAAAGCTGAGGAAGGGAAATATTTGGAGGTGTTCAATAAAGCGTCCACGGGGCGATCTGACACCGAAGGAGACGAGGATTGGGAGAAGGTATCTCAACCTTCGATAAATTCGCACAAGCAAGCAAACAATCCTTCGGCTGCTAACATGTTGCTGTCAAAACCAATCCGTTCAGTTCCGTTAGTAGATTCAGACTACGATTCGGATGACTCACAAAAATGGAACATCAACATGACAGAAGATTTGGCGAACATGTTCAAACCTATGGTCAAGACTTGTGCTGAAAAACCCGAATTGAAAGCGATAGAACCCGACAAACCGGCGGAAGTTGAAGGAGAGCAAATAGATTTCGACTCACTCGCCAAACACATCGACGATTGCAACCGTCACTTTCAACTTGTGAAAATAAATCCCGAGTCATCGAAGGAACTGGATTCCGACGATTCTCTGCCACCGGAGGCCAGTGCTGCTACAGATGCGATACAGAAAGTTGACGTCAAAGAGTGTCAACTGAGGAAACCGAAACTCGTTTGGCGACAAACGCCGACGTCTGTATCGATAGAAATACGGTTGATTGGCGTCGAAAACTACTACATAGACATACAAGACAGGGCGCTCAAATTCGTCGCTACAGTAGATGGCATGGATTATGGGTTCGGGCTACATCTGTACGGCGTTATTCATAGCAAGAGTGCATCACACGCTAACAAGGGTCAATACATTCTGGTGAAGTTCCAGAAAATTGTGAAGAGGCAATGGATCACCTTGACGAAGGAGCCGACGATCTACAAGTGGATTATGTACAACGTTGACGCGATCGACGCGCCCTCTGACGTGGAAGAAGTGCAAGTGGACAGTCTCGTCAACATCATAAAGAATATGCACCACAATCAAGAGACTGATTCGGATGACGACGATTTCGTTGATGACGTTAACTTCAAATATAAGAACAAAGAGTAGAGTGCGATGAAATGTACTGATAAACGATAAAATTAGGTCCACCTCTATTTATATAGTTGTCGATGTTGGCAATACTGGCGACAGCGCGTGCGATGTAATAATTCGCGCCATTATTTGAAATTAGCGCGCCACTTTTTAAATCTTGTTCTATGTTCTTACCCGGGAACCTGACACTACCTGTAAATTGGTAATTGAATACACCTTATATCGTTCATAGTCTTCATTTATTTTACTGACTGTACTGTTTAACATGCTATAACATTTTCTTTAAATAAAAATATTTATTTATGATCTTAAGATATCTTACACTATTAGTATGTACTATAAATTAATATTCAAAAACGTATGATTTATTTAAATTTAAAAACAGAACGTTGTTTGTAGTGTCGAGGTGGGCCTAATTTATTTGTCAGTTCATTTTATAAATCTACTCGTCATATAAAATGAATGAATCCCCGGACAGGAATTGCAAGGAATTGAGAATTTAGATGTAGAATATCGACCAAACATATAATATAATTCGGAATTACTTAACGAATATCATTTACATTTGACAGTAAACTGGACAAAATGCTGGACAACTGTAAAACACGACTTCAATAATGGACAATAACCTTATTTATTTTTATCTGACGGTACTTATAGACTGACCACTAGAAAAGTGGTTGACCAATGGATTCGGGTTGTTGTAGACTTTGATATACAATACAAAACAGATGCGTATCCGCTGAGCAGAGAGAGAGGGTAGTCAGAAATGACTTACATGAAGTACATCTTACAAAATTCTGTTTTCAAACGCGAAATATATTTGAGATGACGATTTGACCTATCGGTGCGTGTATGTATTTATATTCTTTTGCTAGTCACTTGAAATATTCCTTTTAGATAATTATTTTAACTGTCACATAAGCACAAAACGTCGCTAAGTTTAATAGGTTTGTTGGTATCGGTCTATTTAAGTTAGTACAATTTATATTTAAACTTCACCCATATATTACTTGGAATGAAAACAAGATGGTAGTTGGGCGCCATTTTGTTTTGTACGAATGCAGCGTTCTACTAACTACACTTAACAATGATCACGTTTTAAACAAAAGTGGAACACGAACCCAGCCATTTCGATGGAACGTTGTTACGTAGCGTGGGTGTGAGTAATGACGTTTTATTCGCGACCACGATGACCACGGTCGTACAGGGGAACGGCGTAAGCGTTTTGAACGTTGTGAGCGTTTAGTGGAAAGCACGAATAATTTATGTTTTCATAATGAGATGCCAAAACGAAGAGGGTTCATCGTAGTTTATTAATTATTGTCGTTTATGTTGATTAAGTCTGAAGTATTTTTATTGCGCAGTTTAAAAATATAAGTAAACTTTGATAAATTATTTGAATTGCTCAGTATCTCGGATCCGAATTGGAACACTCATTCTTGTCTATGAATATCATCATAGACAAAAAAGTTTCTTCGTATGCTATAACAGTATATAACAGTATTTATAATCATAGTTACAGACAAAAAAGTGTATGTAAGTGTGTATAAAAACTTCAAAAACGCGGTTTAAATTATTATTTATATTGATTTCCCAATTTTCCCGTCAATACTCACGAGGCCTCAAAATCAATTTTCGACACACATGCAAAGAAGGCCTAAAAGAGAATATTTTGTAATCCATCTAATGAGATGAGATGATGAGAAAGAATGCTTTCGCCGGCTTAATCCTAGGCATTAACGTCTCTTCGAGTTTTAAATCAACTCAACAGAAGTTTCACTTGAAAATTTCGGTCACAGAGAACATTTTTTTAAAATTAGAAAACAAACTTTAGAAGTAAAAGTCTTTAAAATAGTTCAATTTATTTAATATTCAGATTTACATTTTAAACAAATTAAACGGTTGTGTTGATGTGGAGCAAATTTCTTTGTCTGTCGCTATAATTTATCGTGTATGTACCTGTACTGTAAT
This sequence comes from Udranomia eurus, assembly GCA_018250275.1. Lineage (NCBI taxonomy): Eukaryota > Metazoa > Arthropoda > Insecta > Lepidoptera > Hesperiidae > Udranomia > Udranomia eurus. Next base: position 9,447 of record DWNJ01001768.1, read on the forward strand.
ATTTATTACCAAGACAACAAACAATTCTGATACTACTCAAAACTGTCTGAAACGGACAGAGACAAGCATTTAAGAGGCGAAACAAATCTAATGAATACTTATTTTCAAACGTTTACCTTCCTACATACATAAAGTTGATGTATACCTTTTTGAATATCTAAGTGTCTATTTAAACTCTAGTATAAGTGTAAGCTCTAGTGTTTTACTATTGTGTGTGTGATTCGCTTTGTACCAATAACCACGTAATAACCCTATTTATTATACGTTTACATATAGTATTAAATTATCTAAGTATTACGTATGCCCGGAGCTGTGAACTGGCCCAAAAATAGCCTAGGCCATTAAATAGGTGTAAAGCTATTGAGGCGCCACGTGTTTAAAGGTTTTAAAAACTTGACGGCTATGGATAAGAGATGGCGCCACATGTTTTATGCATTATTACATACTATTTGATTTCATGAAAAATATACTAAGGTATGGTTTCTGATTTGGGTCGAGTGATCGACTGTCCAACTGATCCGCGCTTTCTAAGAAAAAGGTTGCTTTTTTTATAACGACATTTTGAATTTCACTAAAGGTTTCTTCGATTTTGACTTTGTTTATCCGTGTCCTAGGCTATATTTTGTGGGTCAGGCGACTGCGAGATATGTAACTGCTTCTATCTAGTTTTTTACTTTTCAAACTCGACCACTAAACCCCTTAGTGACGGGTGGCATATATATATTATAATCATAATATATGTGTTTATGAACAGTCTAATCGGTGTCTAGATACTAGGGATTACGGAAAAGGAAAGACTTTGAGATTTGTATTATTCGGTGTGATGTTTTTAAGACGGATATTAAATAGGTTAATAATAAGGGGCCATCTATAAATGCCGTCACACGAATTTCATGATTTATTTTAGCGTTTTTCAGAGAAACCCCCCCCCCAATCTTGTGTGACGTTATCTTTATACCTGTTTAGTTCGTGATTTTTTTACGTATAATTTATTTGTGACTGAAGTCATGACGTGTGACGCAATTAATGGGTGACCCCTAATAGTGATAATGAGTAGTGTACTAGATTTAAGAGACAACTTTTGAACCATGAGGTCATTACTCACTCATATCAGTTCTATGGAAATCTCGAATCTAGTAGTGCTATATAACTATTCGTATTTTAGTACTAAACTCCAATTGTAGCCAACTGAAGAAAAAAGTCCTTTCTTAGTGCCGAATAAAAATCAGTGTTGTTTTTATTACCGAAACTTGTAAATCTGGATTTTAAGTTAAAAAGAAACGACTTTTATTGCGAAAGAACTATGAGATTTCTTGTATAAAACACGATTTAAAAGGTTTTTATTCGACTCTTTGAAGCGAACGAACTACATCATATCATACATTAAATTGTAATTAATATTACCCGCGACATGAACGTATATGAGTGAGTAATGTCTACACTTTACAGAAACAATTTGCATATAAATCTTGTTTAATTTATTTTGTGTTGGATGGGCTCTGCCCTTTTTATTATCATAAATTATTATCGTTTTTTTTAAACTAAAAATGAAGAAAACGTTTGTGACATTGGAAATGCGTGCGATAAATGGTGACAATCTATCCTTCTCTCTTTTTTCTCTCCCTATATCTCTATCTTTCTCTCTCTCGGCTAGAGGGGGATATAGGGAGGGATGTTGTGACTGATGAGAGAGACAGTTGGATATTTATTTAAGACTGAACAAGATCTTATTTATATTTCATTTTTTACTTCATTTTACGAAAAAAGTATTATTAGTCTTGTTTTTTTGTAAAATAAATTAGTCTATTGACGGCTCTTGAGAGACCAAAGACCTCAAGTGTATATTCAAAAGAGACGTTATGAAATCATTCCTTCGTTTAGATTGATATGCAAATTGTTTTTAATTGAATGAACCTCAAAGGTTAAATTAGGTTAAGTCATATATCTCAGTAGTTGAATATTTATATCAGGGAATACTAAGTACTCATAAGAGAAACCTTTTGTT
>DWNJ01001769.1:0-11451 GCA_018250275.1 Udranomia eurus
CGGTGTTATGCTATTTCTGCCTTATAATAGCAGTATTCTTGCTGCTGTGTTCTAGCTTGAAGGGTGTGGTCAGGGAGACATACTTAATCGAGGCGTTCCAACTTAGTACTCAGGGGTAGCAACGCATCTGTGGTCGACCTAAGAAAGGACTTCGATCCTATCTTGGGTTGATTACAGATGTCCATTTGCGGCTGTGATCACTTACCATTCTGGGTCTGCATGTTCGTCGGCTACCTCAACGTTATAAAACAGTAGAACAACAATCGGGCTACCACCACTGTACTGCTTGGACGTCATCGTCAATTTAAAGAGAGACTAGGACCTAACTACACTGTTACGATGCGTTGACGATATCCTCGTTAGCAAATATAACTTACATATAAGCTACTCCTAATGTGAAATTATCTTGATTCCCTAATACGAGATATATTTGTTATGTTGGAGTCATTTTCTATATTCCTCTTTCTTTGTACGCAGGATACTAAGGCGGGTGTCGGCGGTGACCTCATGGCGGATCTACACGCGAAGCTATCGATGCGTCGTCGAGGTATCTCGGGGGCGGAAAGGGCCGGTGACTCGGTGCTGCACACGCTCTCCAGAATCATACCGGAGCCCGGCGACCAGACCCCCACCCAGCGGTTGTCCAGCGAGGAAGACTGGGACTGACCAGGTTTACCAGTTCCTTAGCGAAACCGCGGTCGGAACAGATTGTTTGAGAACTAGTACCGTGCATATTGTGTAGGAAGTGCCCTTTTGGGAGTCGGTTATAATTTTTTGTTATATTTTGCTTCAATTTGAATTTAATCTTTGGTGGTCTTATCACTACTGAGGACTTTAATGAAAATCGCTTCGTTTCTGAAGATTATATATGTCATAAGTTATATGCGTATGATCACTCATAACAACAGTATAAATTCAGTCTTAAGTTGGAATCGTATGGGGTATCTGAGTTGTCTCAAAATGTTTAATATTCCGTTCAATTATCAGGTACCAAAGTTACGCAAGAAGAATTTAAGTGAAAGCCCGGTTTTAGATGAATTCAAAAGTACGTTTTGGAATATTTTATAACTCGGTTAAAATTGATCTTTCACCGTTTTTTTATGATTGCCTAAAGGACGGCTTCTTATGTAATTGACATTTGGAATACCAGTTTCAATGCCGCATTACTGTATCTTAATCGTTCCGCCTTCTCGGAATCGCGTCTAATGTTACTAAATAATCGATTGCGCCCGATCGGTTTCCGTTAATACGGACTTCTTGGAAAACGTTGATGTGTTTATGTGTATGCGTTAAAATATTCAAAATGTTAATTACATAGGTATGTCATAAGTGTGGATGGCAGATATAATAAGTTTGTTTTGACGAACACACGAATGTTTGGCATACGAGATTGTTGTTTCAGAGCTTTTGAACGTATCGAGATAGACTCGAACTAAGAGGTTACTAAGAAGTATCTTAGTTCAAGTATGTCATTGTTCGTCTATAATGTAAATGACGTTATATAGTTGAAAAGTTAGAAATATTTTGTTCAAATGATCAAGTGATTATAGCAGACGTAATGTGTTTAGAAGCAAATAGGAAAATATCGCGATTCTGGTACATGTAATCAGATCAGATATATCTGATAAGTATTTTTAAAGCGGCAAATATGATGTTTCATAATGTCATCACGTCATTAATTTCTAAGCAAGAGGACATGTTAGGAGCTAATCGGAAAGTAACGCGGTTGCGGTTCTGGAATGTAATAATAGCCTTAAAGAAAAAAACAATTTGAAAATACGTTTCATAAGGGTATCGGATTAATAACATTATGGTTTACATCAGTGTTGGAAGCAAGGGTAATGTCAATTGGGTGCAAAACATAATGTTTAGGAGCAAATCGGAAAGTATCCAACAATCTTAAAAGATACTTGTTCGAAGTCACACCTATTTCTGCCTTATAACAGCAGTATTCTTACAGCTGTGTTCTGGTTTGAAGGGTGTGGTCAGGGAGACATACTTAATCGAGGTGTTCCAACTTAGTCCTCAGGCGTAGCAACGCATTTGTGGTCGAGCTAAGAAAGAACTTCGAATCTGTCTCGGTTTTATTACAGATGTCCATGGGCGGCAGTGACCATTTACCATCAGGTGGACTGCATGCCCGTTTGCTACCTCCCAGTCATAAAAAAAAAACAAAATAAACTCAAGAGTTTCGTTCAAGAGTTTACTTCTGAGCTCAGGCTTATCTACTTTGTTTTATCGAGTCAAATACGTTTGACTCCATAGCTTCTGAGTACCATTATTCTCATCTGATCGTGATTGGAAATCGGATGTGGAAATTTACAATGCCTTATAAGGCATAAGGCTTGTTACACCAATGTCAGACGCAATTTTAACGTGTAGTAGTTTAAAACTTAAATACGCATTAAAAGGAGAAAAATATATATGTCCAAAGATACAAGGAATACTTACAGAGATGTCCTCATTTTGAGAAGGGACCACTAATTGAAATGCTTTCTTTAATTAAAATTCACAGAGTATGTTACTTCGACTTTGAAAATTACATTTTCTTCGATAGCAAGATCTATATTACCGACGTGCTGCTCAGATAAGATAGGTCCTGGCGAAAATTGTAATAGTTTAAATCGTATTCTATCGTTCCATTACAATCTTTAGCAGCATTGGTTATTCGAGGTTCGTGCAAAAAGTTATAATCTCAGAACGGCCCAATAACACGCGTTCGTCTTATGAATCTCAAATCTGAATCCTGGCATGATTTAGTAGGGTCCGCTTTATTGAAACTGCCAATGGCTTACAAAGCTAGAAAAGGCTTTGAAAACATTACGCGTAAAGCATTGGATGAGGAATAAAAAAGGTTGCCTTTCAATACTTCGTAAATGATATTCTGGCCTGGTCAATATAAGTTGTGTTCATATGATTTATATAAGCGCGGACATCTCGCGCGTTCAGAAGAATGTTTCTGTTTCGGGGTGGTTGTATACGTTGGAACATTCCGTTGTGAAGAAGTTACGTGTGTCGGAAGTTGGTGGTGGGAATGTGCTACCAATTTAGAATATTGAAATTAAGATAATAATACTGTGACAAGCTTTGTTACATCACAAAATCGTATGGATACTCTCTTCATACACATATTTTTTCTTGTATTTTTATTTTATAAAACCATGATTTTTTCATAGTAAAAACTTATTAGTAAAGTCTTATAAATAGTTACGACAATTAAAACGTTTCTATCGTAACAACTAAAGAGCGGGTACACTCATAATACAATCTCAACTACCTATTGCATCTGACGTTGTTTAATGTAAAAAAATCTTTAAGATACGATCTCTATAATCCACGAAGTAATGCGTGCCCATATACACAAGCTGTGGGACTAGCCGTAGGTACTGATTATCCACAAAAACAAGTTGTCAATAAAGCAATTCATATCTATTTCAATAGCGGCTTGAAACGAGTCGACAAATACTCGTCATATAATGGAAGAACATTTAATTTTCCTCTCACATTACAATTTCTATTTCCGCAAATCAAAAACAATCTTCAATCTGAATCCTTTGTGGGTTGGATAATAGGGTGGGACTAATCCCACAGTGTAAGAAAAACAGCAAGTGTGTTTTTCCAAAGAATCAGTATATTTACAAATGACTTCTGGAAAGTCAAAATGTGTGGACCAAAAAAATAAACGAGTATGCTACACAACCAATTCTTTGCAGTTTAATTATTTTCATTGACATGAACTGAAGACATTAGCAGGAGCATTAACAGCCTGCCCCATATTCCTAGCATAATAGGTTCATACTAACCTAATATACGGATACAAGAGCTGTGGTCCACTCAATTCAGGTCAATAGGCAATTTCCCAGAAGGGCACGTGGACTTACTGTTCCTTTTTTACTGTATCAATACCGGTTATCAGGTAGGTAGGGTGTATCAGGCGGCATTGTGCCTCCACAATGGACTTCACCTTTTCATGAAACATAAAAGGACGTACAAATTACTGTAGGCATTTCTTTTCGTTCCATTAATTTGGTCCGCGCTACACAGATATCTGCTCTTTTCACGAGCCGGCCTGCTCGCATTCATTAATGCTTACTTCAAAGCGTGACTTATTTTCGAATGAGCTGTACTACTTCGAGGAATCCGTGATGACTATTGTCATTGAATTTGTAAAAGCTGTGTACACGAAATGATGTGAATAATTTTTCATAAAATTTTAGGCGTCACCGTAAATTTGAGGCGTATTTTTGGAAAACATGTATGGTAATGGAGACGAATTCTTTGTTTATTCGCAAAATACACTTATTTTTCCAGAATGGTTTTGCTTTTAGGTATATTAGACGATAAAGAGTTCCTAAATTTCAGTGAATTGAGCAAATTTGTACTTTGTGTACTTAATTACAAAAATAATATGACCTTATAAAAGTTTGAAATAAGCAGGTAGGTTATTAAGGCTGATTTTTAGTGAAACGTCGTGGTAAAACCCATGATTGCTATACGTTCCGATCGCAAACGGGCCTTACAGCCAATGGATCTGTGCACTTAATGGCTCACAAATAGACGGAGTTATGACATCAGTGACAGACAAATGGTTTGTCCGCAACCATTTCCTAAACACTAAACAGTATAGCTTGTAGACTCCGGTGTGATCAGTCAGGGTCGTGTTCCGAGGCGGATGGCTCGCTGGAGCGGCGCCAGCGACCTCTGCCAGAAAACTTTCATTGGCTCGCGCCGAACTCTGTGTTGTACATTTTACCTTAAAGCCTTCTGTTTCGTAGCTCCAAACTTTACATTTATCGATGGATTGTGAAAGAGCGCCTTCCTTTCTCTTTTCCAGTGTTTTTGTCTCCATTTATCTATTAGTAATTCAAATAGTGAGTGCATTTATTTGCAATAAAATTGTTTTAAACTTTACAAATGTTTGTAGGTTTTATACATAGATTATGATCTATTTTATACACTACTTACTGTATCGTGCTGTATTTATAATAAATTCTTGACAATAATACACGTCTTTTGATTACAAAGTATCAAAAATCACATATAATTGACACTTTAAGTAACCATTAATATTCTTCAAGTGCGGCTGTACAATTGTACAAAATATCCGTACCCAGTAGCGGAGACACGATGATCTCGGCGTCCCAATTATGAAATATTGACATTTTATAACTTTTCTTTATAATGATACACACTGCTTTGTAATTTGCTGTAGTTTTTGATTATTAGTCGTTATCTTTATTAATTAGTTTTAGTTATTTAAAGTAGTTAGTAAGTTAGTTTTTACAACATTAACAGTTTCTTTCAATCTGATTTAGCCTACACATTGGTAAATAATTCATTCTTTTGTATTTTCACCCAAGTGCTTCATATTTTCCACTCAATATTGTGATAAGTAATACTGTTTACTCAGTGAATCTATTTTACTTGGCGTCTTACTTTATCCATACTGCTATACTGTTGACATTATGTCTACTTTAGCTAATGGACCTTTTATGCTCTACATGATAATCCAATTGACCTTGGAAACCCATTAGATTACTCCCAGAACACGATAAGTATGAGAATATTAAAGAATATTATTTATTCGTCTCGTTGCTCTCAATTGAAGAATGATATAAAATAACCTCATCCTTTCTTTTGGAGTAGTATGAAATTTGACTAAATCAAAGTTTATACGGAGAAGTTCCGACAGACAATATTTTATAAAATAATACATTATAAATACATTAAATTAGTAAAATAAACCATTACTCATACAACCATTCCTTTGACGGAACATGCCGCGGTTTACGGTTTGTAATCAAATTCCATGTTCCGAGGTGTGCAGATGAAGAAAATGTGCCGGTTTTCCACAATCACTGACAGGTAACTACGAAAATGAATGTCAACGCGTACTCAGCGATGTGACACAAAAACCTGAAAATACTCACACACGCACACACTCTCTCACACACACACATACATCGCTGAACGCATTCGGTTCAAAACCTTAGGTATAGATTTTCTAGTCTACAAATGCACGCCACCCCATGGTCTTTACACGTGCAATTTTTTACGAACCGGTAAAACCGGTAAATATTTCGGTAAAAAGTACGTATGACGCAAACTGCCAGTTTTGTCGATTAACCAGTGCATAAGTAAGTTGACAAGTCATACAGTTCATGCTTAGCTATATTAATTTCCGAACAGGACAGATCGCCTATTAGGTGTCCAATGAGTCAACGGACGAGAGTTAGTTTAACCAAAAATAACCTACACATACTAAGAGTTGTAATAAATATATACTTTCAATCAATAAAATATTTTTATTCTGTGTAGTGATGACTTTATAATATAAAAATAAAATGGGACATCTAGGAACTGTAAACCTTTCAGCCAAAACATTTATAAAGCGTATATAAGCTCCGCAAGCTGCGGGACGCTCAAATTCGCTCGTAATTGTGTAAACTCCATAGTATTGCCGATTAATGGCCGACAGATTAAACTCTATTTGCTGGTCGCTATCAAGCTTATAAATTTAATTTATAAGATGCAGCGATTTCATTGCCTGCGATAGTAATTTTGTGTGAATTGTTTAATAATTTCTATAGTATATGACTGTCAACATAAAATTGGCCTGGTAATGGACTACACTGGCCATGCAAGTAGTAAACTCATATAACAGAACATTGTCGAGAACTTGTTGATACATTTTTATCACGATTTCTTGCATTGCCTTTATTACGAGTAATAATTATAAAAGGAAGACGACTCGGCCCAAAATCTGCAATTCTTAACAGTGGCGCTACTGCTGGGCGTGATAATTGTTTAGTTCTCCATTCCTCCATTTGAATTTTAATACAAGACATTGGAACTTCATCCCCGGCGTTTACAATTAGACGGGGCAAGAGTAATCTTTGGTATTCATTAACCTTGGTAGGTAATTAATAGTTCAACATACAAAAAATAGTTAAGACCCTTAATTCCCAGCGTTGATTCTAGACTAAATAATTCTTTACTCGGAATTTATAAAATCGAAAAGCTTGTTACTTAGTCCTGTGCAGTGCGCATCGGGCATACGTGGCTCAAACCTAAACTGTAAACTGATTGATGCTATAATGTTTCCTGTACGCTCCACATGCGTTTTTTTAAATACAATGCTAGCATTTGTGTTTAAAGAAATATGTGATATTAATATAAATTTATTTAAAGGTGGTAGAATCTTTTACGGTTCGACTTCGGGGACACCACCGCCACATCTATTTCATGCCTTGTAACAGCAGTGTTCGTGCTGCTGTGTTCTGGTTTGAAGGGTGTGGTCAGGCAGACTCACTTAACCGAGGCGTTCCAACTTATTCCTCAGGGGTGGCAACGCATTTGTGATCGATCTAAGAAAGAACTTCCATCTTGTCTTGGGTTGATACAGGTGGACTGCATGTTCGTTTGCTAGTTATAAAAAAATGAGTAAGCGAATAATAGAGTACATATGTATAAGGTTTACTTGAAATATTCCTCACAAATGATAAAAGAGTGGAGCATATTCCACCACGCTGCTCCAATTGACTTGTACGTTTTCAAACTCTCACAATATTATTGACTTTCACGAGTATCCTATTCCCTCCAAACATTAATATACGAGTATAATTACATAAAAAAACCACAAACGCGTTTTCATCCTAAACAATAAAATATTTATTCCGTGGTTAAGCCTATTTACTATATTTAAAGGTAGTTCTCAGAAATATCAAATTAATACTCACTGCAATAAAGTAAGAGCAATCAGCAATCATTTCACTTTCACATCAGATTATAAGCTGGCAATGACTGGCTTTTTACTCAACGTTGCCCGATATACCACATACGCGTTAAATTCCCATATAATAAGAAATCGATTTCGTTGGAAGTATTCAAACAAGATCTCGAAGCAATTAGAGATAGTAGATATTAATGTACTAGACGGAATGGGCGTCATTATAACTTTCTTCTCACGCGCAAAAAACGTTTTAATTTCACACGCGCATACGCATAGTACCAATGATGGAAGTGTTTGTGCGGTAACTGTTGCATATCGACATCAATTTCACTTTCAGCCGTTCATTCATTGATTCTTATTTATTTGCGAGGATCAAGAATCTAACCATTTATTCATTCCAGAGGATGAAAATGCACTTAATGATATATGTACATTGTGTAGTCTATCATCTTTCAGCGCACTTAGACTTCCATGCTAATTTGGGCGGAGAAAAAAGCTGGCGTTAAAGTTAATACAGAAATATATCTATCGTATAACACCGTCCGATATAAAACGTACATAACGGAGACTGTGCCTGTCTATTTACATGTTAGCAACAGTGAATTGTAAGCACACTGGTGGTGAGACAAGTCCGTTAAAGGAAAATACTTCTGCATTCCGTTGGCGATAAAGGTGAAAATAACTTCACTAAGTGTCTCAAGATGGCAACTATTCGGGCTACTGTGGAATTCGGGCGCTTCCTGAAGTTAGCTTGAATAGCCTCTATTAACTCTGAAGTATTCCACTGAGCGACTGAAACCATCGCCCCGCACCACTATAAGCTAATATACACTTTACCAACATAATGACAACTTTACCTTAAGTTGTTTGTTCATGGAAAGTGGAAGTACTGGTTAGCAGCCAATTCTTTGTTTTTAACTTGTAGGTAGCAAACGGGCATACTGGTCTACCTGATGGTAAGTGTTTGACAGTCGCCAATGGTCATCTGTAATAAACCCAAGATGGGATCGAAGTTCTGAGGTCGACTACATATGCGTTGCTACTCCTGAGGACCAAGTTGGAACGCCTCGGTTAAGTATGTCTCCATGATCATACCCTGCACACCAGAACACAGGAGCAAGAACCCCCGTCCCCGAAAAAACATTCTATAGTCCAATGGTAAGAGAATTTTTCAAATCGGTCCGGTAGTTTCGGAGTCTATTCAATACAAACAAACAAACAAATCAGATCAAGTCTAGCGATTGGACTGTAATTGATTAACCGATTCGTTCCAACTCAGTCATCAGGGATAGTAACGCATTTGTGATCGACCTAAGAAGAACTTTAATCCTATCTTGGGTTAGTTACAGATGTTCAAGAGCGACAGTGACCAGTTAACATCAGGCGGACTGCATCCTCTCTTGCTACGGCCCAGTTATTAAAAAAATAAATCAAATTAACGATGAAGGAGGTAATCATTCCTCATATTAATACACTGGGCACTCGAGAATATCATTCCATAATCTAACATCGCTCGCGATGCGGTAGCGGCATAACCGTCCAGGCCTATCATGACTAATTGTACAGAGCAGATTTATAACAGCTAATCAAGACTTGCCCCATAAATCCATGTTAGTTGGTTAAGTAGCATTAAAACGCTTAAACCCCAGATGCGCAGTTTTCAACTACCATCAATATAGAAGTCGGTAGCACTGCTCGTGACAATACGAAACCGTTCTGCGAGTTAGTTCGAGATTGTTGTAATTGCTCTTAGATGCCTCGGGTTGTCGCTGTGCTTACGTAAATGATGTCTTGTGTAAGATTCAAACTTTTACGTACAAGGTTGTTCATTAATTCAAAAGTAAGTAATTGTTAATAATATTTGATACCTTTTTTTCTCGCGGGGAAAACCTTTCAAAGGTACTCGGTACCGTGAGAGCGATACCGAGGTATGTGGGATTTCCACCCACTAAAATCCCCTCGGTGAACTCCTGTGTTTTACTAATTTAATGTATTATTATATAAAATATAGCCTTTCGGAACTTCTCCGTATAAACTTTAGCTATGCCAAATTTCATATATGATAGAGTATCTAGTACGATTGAGGAAGACACCGCTGTAATATGTTGTGGAGTCTCTAGTATGTATTTTGATTTCTGTCCTACCCTTCAATAGATTTCAATCCTGAGCATCGAATAACACCTAGCATCTGGTGGCACAAGCGCTCGTTGCTTACTTTTTATCCTAACAATTTTTTTCAGAGAACCTCATTTCACTTCGGACCGAACTATATTCCAGCGGAGTTCAAAGTTTTGTCTCGTTAATTAGGTGCCGGTAAAAGAAGGCAAAAACTGAGAGGAACTTCTTGTTTCCGAGGAAGTTCATTTTCACTTCGAGGTAACATTGTTATAATTATCTCTTCGGAGTTGCAAGATTGCTTATGTAATAGGAGTAACGAGATAAGATGCAATGTACAAGAAAGTATTTTAAAAAATATTTTACTGATGACTACGATTGTGATGATGATGATCATAACTTTCATGAGTCATCATACGGTGATTATCACACTGGTTGGCTATGCAGCGGCTTCGAATTCGGTTGCCGATTTGGCAGAAATCTAAGTTACCTAAATATACACAGAGAATACTGTTACGTGTCGAAGTGTTTGGGGTCTGTGTCGACGTATCTGCGTAGGTCTTTATATTCAAGCGTCAACAGTGCCGATTTCAAACTGGGAACGAAATATATGTCGCAAAATTTTAACTATTATGTATAACTATCACATTGGACTGGAATAATAACAATCGGAACCAATAGTTTAAGATAACAATTCAAAGTGGTATCTCAAATGTCTTACGATAGTGTTATTTTGAGTCGCTTTTCCGGGTTATTGACTATAAAGCTATGTTTTTTCGCCTTCGCCAACCGACATGAGAGCCTCGAGGAAAAATATGTCCCATGCCTAGCTTGGTTGATATAAAAAGTGCTGCGGCCTCACTCACGCCCAGCTAATTAATTATAATAAATGACGTTTATTAAAGTTGTTTACATGATGACGAATAAAAATATTTGGTTCTTGAAACGTACCTACATCATGTGTCTCTCTTAAAATAAACATGAATCTTCCCAGATTATACTAAAATAGAGTAAACTGTTAACGAGACCAACGTAGGTGAAAACAGTATAATCTCGGTTTCCGCGAGGACTCATTACGAACACCAAAAAACCCGCCTCCACGACTTGCTCTCTTGCTACCTGATTACAAGATTATACTCGATTGCTACAAGATTCTGAGAAAATATTAAATATGTTAAAGATGCTACAACATATACGATACTCATAAAAAACACATGTTGCGAATCTCTCTCTCTCATCTCTGCAATTGCGGAATCAGACCAATTTCTTTGCGATTCCATAAGCTATTAAAATGGGAATTTATACGGCTACATTAATCTGCAAACCAAACATGTACTAGTTTTCATCAACGAATATTATATTTGTTACAACACCTTCTTTGAGATTATCTGGAATGACTATTTTCCTTACATACTTTATATTACTTTCCTACATATACAACCAGACTCATAATAACAACGCTATAATAATAACGCTTTCACACTCGTAACCTTTCACACTAGATACCTGTGTGTGTGGGTGCCACGGATAACACACAAAGTCAACAACACAAACTCCCAGACCGAGAACAGAAATTGAAACTCATCATCACAAATTTCTGCCTC
>DWNJ01001770.1:0-11450 GCA_018250275.1 Udranomia eurus
CTGGATCGCTTGAAACACTTGCCGCATTGCTTGCACTGAACAGAGATTATATATCATTTATTATAAGTAAATAATAAATCTTGATATATATATATTATTAACAAAAACACAATCTCTTAATATTCTAGAAAGAAAACAACAGTGCCTTTTACATCAATCCTCAGATTTTTACAAATTCTAAAAGTATTACTTTATAATACCCATATATTAATCTGCACAGTAAACTTTATGTTTAGAAGTTGGGATTATTTTAAAACATTACGTTATACTCGTAGATGTTTTAGAAGAAAATTTGGGCAAAAAGCATAACGAACTCCGGCTAACATAATATGTATTTGAATGAAAACTTTACTATTGTTATATAGTACTATTAATACAAACAAATTACAAAACGAAAGAAGTATTTACACGAGGTGAAAATTGAGAAAGTGACTCATCTAAAATGTATGAAAATCCTTCGATAACATAATTGGACCGTTTGCAAATTTGATGTCTTTTTAATTATATTTGTGGAGTAAATTAAAACATTCAAACCATTATACTAATATCCATGTAGTCGACGGCGTCCTTCAGTAAGTAGAGCCTTCAGCCCGACATTATAATAATAGGGCAGGTTCACCCCTTTCTACACGTTTCTTTGATTTCTATTAAAAAATATATATTTTTTATTTCCGTTCAGTCCTCTTTCAATCGGTAATTATCTTTGTTCTTTTACATACGTTTATTTTTTACAATCTACACAGCGACACTCGTTCACTTGAATAACTAAATATGCAGAGGCGTTAAAATCGGTGGTATTCTCTGACGGGACTTTACGAAATTTATTTACATATTCGGTAAACAAATTCTAGTACTGGAGTCGTTTTGTTCTATTCACGGACAAAAGATTGTTTCTTTAGATTTATTTGATCAGATGTTTAGAATGGAATTATTTTGTCGTCCATGTCGAAACAGTTTACTTATGTTAAACAGATTACCCGGCGTTGAACGCTACTTGAAGAACAGTTCAGGTCAAATAAAAAAAGATTTTTTTTACAAATATAGTTCGGAAATAGTTAACGGGCCTAGTGGACAATTTTTATAGTAACTGCGCACACAGTTACATTCTTTTATCAATATGTATTAGAGTTTACAAATGAAAAAATAAATAATAGGTTATGCCAGGTAGAGTAAACATTTGTTTTGCGAACGCAGCCGAGCCCTTACAATGTTGGAAATTTGCGTGTCGCAGGCGTTACAGCTATTAGTCGGGTGGTTAGCCGTTAAGTATGCAATGATAATCCCCACACAAATCCGCGTAGCGGGCCTGTGACAGTTGGCCGGGCAGCTGCCCGCCTCGCGTCTTACAAAAACTGCTAGTTTTTTCTTTCTCTTTTTATACCAATGCACTCTCTTATAAACAACACAGGTGCTACGCTATGACCGTCCACATATGGTTATCGGTTTATTCGTCGTAGAGGAGATTTTTTACGATAGCCAGATAAATTAAGAAGCGAATGTAGGTATGCATTTTTTATGAATATTAACGGCTCTTAAAGGTGGATCGTTGCGGTGACGTGTTTAAGTAGAGCGGCTAAAGTCTTAAACTCCACCACAATTAAAACGATGATTGTGTGCATTACTTTAAATAATAAACGTGTCATATTTTACATTGTAACACACGTAATCAACTTACACTCTCATATTGAGTTATCATATTAAACGACGTGTTATATGAACCAGTGAACTTAAAAGATCGTTTAAGACAGTTTAGCGTGATAATTATTTTAAAAATGATGCGAGCGGCGAGCAATTAACTCGGGGCCGGACGCGTGCGGGCCACGCGCCGCATTTTCCGCCGCTTGCCCGCTTGCAAGCGAAAAGCTTTATCGTTTATGCTTACACTACTCATGTCCGGTTTCAATTGATTCATTTCTTAAATTTATACTACCAATTTACCATACCATACCATATTAATTCGATTTTAATTTTCCCATAGATTTATCTAAGTAGTTGTGATCGTATTTACATGCTCATATACTCGTATATCTAAAATTTGTTTATTATTATATCTCATTAATCCAGTTTCTGATACTATACTGTTTTAAAATTTTAGCTATTGATGCCTATATAATATCACGCTAAAGTGCAGAAAACAGTGAGCGGTGTTCCAACATTTTTATCGGCGTATGACACAGGGTAATTATTCGTTCAATTATAAACCGCCGCGCCGTGATATTAAAAGTCGGTATTTTGATTAAAACCGATGCGAATTTTTATAATGACGCCGTAAAAAAAGCGAAAAGTATAAAAATGGCGAGAAGACGAGCAATGGCTGCTCCGAGCCGGTGAGGACGCGCGACTCGTTTCGATACGAGAGTACTTATTAAGACAAGGGCAGTTTTTGCTATTTGATTTGTAAAAAAGACTAAAACATATACCGGTTTGCTATTTAAAACCATTTTGAACGGAAACTGTACAGTTATTCCGATCCTGTTGAAGGATGTCGCGATTCACTGACCGTTGTATTATTTCTTTTTGTTTTTAATCATAAAACCTTATAGAAGTATTTTAATAATGTGTACGTGCTAGTATTTAATTTATGATTATTCTTACCTGAAAAGACTTTTCGTTTCGGTTTTCATTTTTGAGGAGTAATGAGAAGTTTATGTCTCCTGGGGGTGGAGGTGGAGGCGGGTATGCTTGATAAGCAGGCGCGGATGGACAGCGGCGGGGTTCCACGCTCGAGGGTCGGTCAGTCGCCTCCGGGCTGCTTCTACATCTCTTCACGAGCTCCAAAGGCGTGTCAGTGTCTTCCCGCCTGTCCCACCTGGAGTTTAACTCCGACTCCGTCTCCACATGCTCACGCTCACACGCACTTCCCGGAGACCATATTTGGCGATTTTTCATCGAGAGATTCAATGGTAACTCCTCTTCGTCGTCTGAAAATAAATTTCATATTACGGCATTGTTTTTTATGCAAATTTTAAAAGTCGGTCGGGTCAAATAGGACGTCTGAATGACTTATAAAATCTGTACAGGTGTGCTGCTATTTACTGACACAGTTACGTAAGCGTCTGTGCCAGAACATTTTCCTACAATGAGTTGTTTCAGTTACTAGGATATTGTCCAATATATAAATATTTCATTATTACGAAAAAGGCTATAAGATGAGTACTTGAATCCTAACTACAGGCATTAGTTAACCTATGCAATGAAACATAACAAAATTTAGCCTTGAGAAATATCACCCAACGAAATTAGTTTAGGCAGAAGTAATCCGTTATGACTAATCCTGCCTCTTTTTATAATTTGACAACCTGGCAATAAAAACCAGGAACCTGGATTCTGGTTTTGAACCGACAATAAATTGCGTAGATTTCAGCCATTCATTCAAACCTCGAAACAAATTCTAGTCGTACAACGAAAGCAACAGAAACTTCTAGATAAGTTAGTCAATGTTTTAATTGGTTAATTCGTTGTCAATTGCAAACTCGTTTTCCACTTGGAATAAAAATCAAGTTGTTTTTGAATCTAGGTCTTTTGGTGTTATCTTTAACGCGCGGCAGTAACCGGTACGAGCGCGGATAAGCGACAATTTGAATACACAAGGAATTTGAACACTGCCATAAGTGCGGTGGCAACTATAGGAGCCTTCTTTTCCTTGGCGAGTTGAAGAGACTTAAGGTAAACGACATGTAAACGGCGGCGTATCAGCGGTACAAGTTATTAATCGGCGAGCAACACTGATAGCTATTCTAATGAGGAACGCTACAGAAAGACACGTAAAGAGGCCGAGGTGAACAGACGTTACAAGAAAATGAAAGCAAGCGATTGTTTACACAGTAGTTCTTTGATTGTAACGTGAAATGCTTTTCAAAGCGTACTTGCATTGTTGAACTTGTGTAACTCCGAACATTATTTAACTTCAATATTTGAGTATCACTGCTGGGTTATAGGGCCGGGCTCTACATTCAAAACCGTGTGTTATATACTACCTATTATTTATCATGTGGTAGTACAATATTGGAATGCTTGTAACACTATATGACTTCAACAGCGAAATACATTCTATCAATCTTAGGCTATATTTTGTTTAAATCTATTTAGGAATCTCGTAAAATACCCTAACGCTGGAGAGCCCAACATTATTTTTTATTGTTAACACCTCATACTGAGTTAGTGTTGTTGAGTCATTCAAATGCAAATATATTTGTAATAAATATATACGAAAACAGTACGTAATTTTTAATCGCTTTCTATGTATACTCACCGAGTGTCAAGATAGACAATTAACGGATATGACGGATAATGAAAATTGAACCTTTGTGGGATATTTACCATCTCTGGGGGGCGTGTGTCTGGCGTGGTCGAGAGGCGGCAGACCGTACTGAGAAGACGCCCGTGACATAAGCAACGGCCATACTCCAGCGCCTCCATACAGCGCGCCAAGTCCACTGCAGTACATCAGCGCTCCTAGTTCTAGACACAAAGACAATATTACATTGTATATTATTATTATTTACCATACCACCACGGTATGGTAAAAAGACGATATGTTAAAGTGCCTACTGAGTCCTAATCAGACCGAAAGTTGTTTTGATTATTTTCGCGCATATGAATATATAATGTAAACATTTGGAGAATCCAAATGTGCAAGCTTTAAGAGCTTTACTTAAGCGAGTACGATTTGTTAACTTTTTAATAAAGACTCCTATACTTTTTTAAATTTCTCTTAAAGCTGTATCCAACCTCTAAAAAACTAGAAATTTGAACTGCGTGCTGAAAATTAAAGAGAACGGCTTTTATTTTCACCAATAAGAAATCGGAGGCCGCAACATTTCGAGATATTCAATACTAAACAACTTCACGCTTAATATCAACCTCTATTTTAGATATAAGAAAAAATGGCGAGTCAAAACATGAAAATCAATCACAACTAAAGGGTACTATATCAAGCTTTGACTTTCAATATAGTTAATTCCAATCCCAGTCTCAAAAAGTGATAAGTTTAAAAAAAAAGCTTAAAGTTAATTGGTTTGTAGTTATCGTGATTACAGGCGCGGTTTACGTTTTTAGGCGACAGTAGAGTATAGCATAACTACGCGCTTCGCGTTTAAGGCATGCAATATAATGTAATAGATATACTTAATATACTTTTTAAATTTAAATTAGCGACCCGCTCCGGCTCCGCACTGGTGCAATGCTGATAATCAGTGTTTCTCTACTATATTATTCATGTAATATACATATACCATAAACCTTCCTCTTGAATCACTCTATCAATTACACAAAACCGCATGAACATCCGTTGGGTAGTTTTAAAGATCTACACACACATAAAGATAGACTGCGGGAAGCGACTTTTTATACTATGTAGTCATGAAAAAAAAAACACTTCGGACTATAAAAATTGCTATACGAATATATATGAGCCATACCTGTCGCTCTAGCATATTGCTTGAGGGCTCTTCCTGCGATTTCAATGTCACCAAATTGCAGTAGATCCAAGCGATGCTGTGTAAGAGGGTCCGGAGAGTGTGGAGGCGAGTGCTGGGACGTGGGTGAGTGAGGGGAGACGCTACGCTCAGGTGAGGGGAAGCGCTGCGCCGACGGCGGCGAGGCTGCCTGAAACTGCTCCGCCAGGCGCGACAGGAGCACATGGCGCGACATCCTAGAACAAAGAAAATGAATTATTAATTACTACTATCGTATGTCCACTCCACTGCTCGCAGCATTCAGTGAAAAGTTCCCAAAATATTGGAGGTCCAAGTACACTCATATAGTATAAAGCTATTAGTTGTAACCTTTCGCGACTATCAAAATTCGTAAGATGCCGTGCACGAATAATTTGAAGACATTCGACATACACATGCATTTCAGTCGTGATCATGATAGATATGTGTAACGTAATGATACCCTCATTCTGTTATACATTTCTAAACTGTTTTCTCGCCAAATCTGTTTGACGTCTCCCCACCGAGTCTACCAAGATTATATCTGATTTATAGGTTCCCGCTTTTCGAACAACAAAACAGCATATTTTAGTCACAATAGTTTTAAAAATATTTTCCTTGATGATTAATACTACAATTGTTCGAATTCGCTATTAATACACTTACTTTATTCGTCTACCTACTGATCGGATTATACGTTATCAACATATTTATATTTAACACAATTTAGTAGAAGTTGATTTCGATTTATTACAAAGTCATTTAATACGTTTCTTTCATTGTAAGGACCAATAAATTCTTGTCTCTGGCATTGAGGTCGTATAAATCTCTACAACTGGATGTTCATACATTCCTATGAGCGTCTATAAATACTATGTCATTATGTACCTACCTCCTCAGATACACCTGAGTAAATTAATATGAAATCGGAAAACGCCTAGTAATTCATACATCGTATCATTAACAAATTAAACGTTTGTCATTATCCGTTACAAATAAGCCAGTATCATCGTTATATTTCACGTGACGATCGCTATTAGTCTATACCATGTTCGTTGACAGCTCTCGCCCGATTAATCCGGTAGACAGTTTGTTGACAGCGAATCGTAATAAAAGCTCAATCAAGCAAATGAAGAATCAGAATAATGGACACGACCGGCGCCCACTGCGTACGCGCATTAATAATGCAGCCATACAATGTCCATTAGACTAAAACACATTGGACATTAAACCTCGCTTCTAATTCGAGTTACGTAGAAATATAAACATTGACAAGGAAAGCGAGCGCCGGCACACTTCATTACTTAATTGTCCAACTAAATCATAAGTAGATTATTATCTTCCCGAATGCTATGAATTGCTAAATTTTCTAATTATTGTTATGGAATTAGGTTGAGGACAGGGGTGATAGGTATCTAATGGAGGCACCTGTACCCAACTAATGTAACGTTTGACATCAGATGTTATCGGAGGCGGATATACCGATTTACTTTACCGTAATAACGGGCAAATTGGATTAGAAACATTGATTGCCCCGGTCGGGAGTCCGGGTTGGAACCAGAGGCAGGCAGAGTGATTAAAATTTAAAAGTTGTGCTTTAAGAATAAAGTCGTCGTAAGAAATCTTCGACACATGGGATTTAATAATGTTCCCAAAATGTGTGAGGGGTTGTTAATTCGCTTAAGTGTGAAGTGTTTAAAATTAATTACGAATTAGCGTAGACCGGAACCGAGAAGTGGGTCATATGACGATCATCTAAAATTATTTGTAGTATTTCGTACAGTGTCTAATTAAATGTATAATACCCATATATATCTAAATAAATGTCCATCGAACTAGAAAGAAAAGCGAATAGAATTGATGGAAAAGGCGTTCATAGCCGGCTAACGATTCATGTCTACGGGTTGAATGTCGCAATTTCTTGTTTCAATAAAGTAAGTCTTCATTAGTTCGTATAAGTGGCAATTACGTCCGCGACGGTAGCCTCCTATTTTTTTTCCACCGTGTACTGGGAACTGGCGCAAGTGTTAGTGGAAATCAATTAGAATTCTACGTTTCGTTTCATTATATCAAAACATGTATCTATAACCTATTTATTTGGTAATTCGCCTAATCCGGGAAGGGTTTATTGTATAAAATCCAATTTAGCCCAATTTCTTACCGACTAAATATTGGAAAATGTATTTTAATGTATAACGGAATTCACATAATATATACCGATATAGAGTCAATTTTGTTACAAAATATCTTAGAAAGTCTACATTAATAACGTGACACGCAGTATTTCAACAAAGTTATACTTACCTTCTGTCGAAAATATCTACAAAATATTAATTACTTATTATCCAGACATTATATAGATAGACATTGTATCCTTGCTACCGCTGCAGGCAGAGTACTCACAAAAAACCCTTATAACTGGAAAAGACTACTAACCAGTACTTACCTAGTCATTATGCTAAAATAATATCGCAGTAACTTTTAATTGTATCCATCTTCGTATCTAGCAGAAAATATAAGTAAAACAATACAACAAAATCAATCATTAATACTCTAAAACTTATTTAAGTATGAGGTTCTTCAAGTATTTATTCAATAGCTGTTGCAACAATAATTTTTTTCAAATTTTGAAATTTTAATAATGCTATCAAAAATAATTTTATTTCACTTACTAATTCTATTTGTTTATTTTAAACATCAGAAATTTAATTTAAACGACAGTTTAGCGTCAAGAAAAACTCTTAAAGTTTTATTATGACGATGTAACGAACCTTAAATAAATAATAAATTATTAACCAGAGTTCCTGTTATTCGGAGGCACACGATTTATATCCAAGAAGGCTGATTCCGTTATTCGTTCCCGCCATCACATACAAAGTAATGCAGGACAATAAAAAAATAGACCAATAAAATGTTATCCAGTCTTACCTTAGGCGGCAGAATTCAACACTGCGGGAATTTGTCACTAATCACTGGCGAAATCCACTCCGAAGACAAGAAACGATATAACAGATAATTTAAAAATCAGTTCTGAATGGGTGAAGTCTTATCATTTTAAAATAAGGCTTTAAAGAAATGGTTGTGGGTTAGCGGGAGCGTCGTAAGGTTGTATGGGGTCGGAGGCGTACAGTCACACTGTGTTTCGCGTTCGGCGCCTGGCACCTGACTGAAATGAGGTTCGCGCGCCCCGACCTACCCGACTACTCTACCACTATAACGCTCTTTTTTCAAAACTCTGCCAACAAAAAAGAGCAGGTCGGGCGGAGGCTGCGCAATAAAGAAATGATTTGATGAAACGGCCACTTGACAGGTGGCTCGCGACGCATCCTCGCATGCACCGGCTAATTGTCGGTTGTACTTGACAGACTGCATAGAGGACGCGCTGAAAAATGGTTTTCAAGTATTAATGCCCACAAATAAGGGGTCTGTGCCACTGTGACATTAAAACTGCCTCATTATATGGCGCAACTAATATCTCTGGACGAGCCGTTTCATTAGGGTTAAGCTTAGGGCGTTACTCGACTAGCTGTAGGTGGAAAAGCTGGATAGAGCTTGCGCGAAGACATTTCGATATGCGAGAAAATCTGAGCGCATTCATTGTGAGAAGTTTAGATTTCTCATGAGCGGGCGCCCCGCCCATCCGGCGCGATTGGTGTTTACGTAGCGCTGGGCGGGGCGTAGCTTAGATGTTGACTTAGAAACCTTTTCGCGAAATTAATACAAGTGTTTGTGTAAACGTTTGTGTAAATGTTATTAAGTTATTATAATAGATAATTTGATTCTTTATATAAGTGTGTGTCACTATAACAACACACGTTATCATAATATTAATATAAAATCAATATACAATGCCCGCTCTACATTAACCAGTACTATAGAATTCGATTGTTTATGCCTACTCTTCCAGAATTTATTAGATAGTTTGGGAGTAAGATAAGCTATGTTAATGTGAGGTACTTTGTTTACAACTATAGAACTAGTTATGTAGAGTCAGCATTTATAGACATTGAGTAATCGAAAATATGTAGATGCATGGTGAGTATAGTAATGAACGAAGCTGGTACGTAAGAAGCATTAACACAACGTATATACAAATTGAAGAGTTAAATAATTTTACTAAATTAATTAGAAATAATTGATGCCCTTTTATAACAAAAGTACCTGTACATTTAGGTATTACCGAATACCTAAATGTACAGGTACTTTTTACTACAATAGATATTATATTTCAGTGACATGTATGCTGGTACATTTACACACACATGAACACTTGAATACACATACACTCACTTATACGTATAATCAAGACACCGGTAGTGTGTCAAGCCAAGTTCAAGCAAAGAACTGGCGAGCAGCGCCGTGTGTAACGAACATGAACCATTTGGAGCCACTTTTCACCCCTTCATCATCGAAAATCTATTAAGGATGAACACACCAAATTTGGTATATATATTGAGACCTTCCAGGTGAACTAGTACCCTAAATTTAATAAACATAGATTGAACGGTTATGAAAGTATTGACGATCTAAAATCGGCGTTTTTGGTATTGAACGACTGATTGACATATAGATCAAAATCCTAAGCCACAGAAGAGCTAGAAACTTCAAATTTAGCATCCACCTAGCCGAGTTTTTGGTTGACTTGGCTGGTTTTCACTTGGTTCGGTATTGTGTATAATATTGAAAGATTCTACTCCGATGAATATTTTATTTCGTAGTAAAAACTATTATTACTTAAATGAAAAATTATTCGGTGATTATACTATTTATGCTTATGCTTATGATTCTCGTAAACAAGTTGTAGGTACAATGCACATAACATACACGTCATACATCGCATACATTTTTAGAATTCTAAAAACATAAGGTTCAGTACTACACCATAGTCTAAACACCAAACTGAATTATATTCTTGCATATAGCTACATTTGTTATTAAACACAATATCTTATCATTAGTATCGTATTTTGAACTTTCAATATATGGAATTTACGTAAGTAAACGGATAATAGATAAATAAATATACATAAAGAAACAAATTTTATGAAGAACTACAATACAAAGTTGTTTACAAAAATGCCATATGTGATATTTTCGGTATGCAGATATTTATGGCCTCGATATACCTAGCTTTTGTAGCGATACGTAGGTATATATTACTCTACCTACCTTGTGATTACTGTCCCTAGGTAGCATTCTCTTCTTCTCATGAAGTTAGAATTTTAGATTAGGCCATTGCCTTTAAAGCAAGTGATGCGGGGAAGCAATGGTTTAAGAACTTTATTTTCTCAAAAGATTTACAAATAAAATCACTTACAGAGAAGATTTAAATACCTGTATAGATGATTGCTAGCCAATTTGCGTATTTCATAATGTAACATGTCACACATGAAGAGTAAGTAAAAAACAAAACAGTCATCAGTACTTGCATATCCAAAAACTGGAAGCAGCGTAAACAAAATGTTTAAGGCTGATTAATGAATTTATTTCAGTACAGGGATGCCATGGAGTTTATATATACATAATTTATGTAAACTTCGTAATAATATAACTACGAGTATAACGTCATTACGTTACGTTATTATTGATATATTCTCTGTAACCATAAAAATATTACGAAGGCGATACGTTTAAATGATATTTTACACTCGATTAACCCTTGTAGCGGCAATCTCGGGAAATTTAATTAGGCGGCTAATCTGCTTTGGTTACAGAGTGTTCAGTTACGGCGGCGATGTATGGTTTCAGGGGAAGTGCTTCAGGAACGGTCGCGGGAACGTTGAGGGTGAGGGCGTGTTGGATAAGTGCTGTATTATATTTGTTGTGATACATGCATCACCTTTCCTTCCTTGTAATTACTGTCCCATTGTAGCGTTTTTCCTTCTCATAAAGTAAGGATTTTTGAGCCATTGTTGCGTAAATAACTAAAAATTAAAATAAAAGTAAAATTTGTTTCCTCTCTCAATAAAGGTGTAACTTTAGAAGGAGTTTTTGTACGAACTCCCATTATTTTTC
>DWNJ01001771.1:0-11448 GCA_018250275.1 Udranomia eurus
TAAGGTATACAAATACACTTAATGAACGTCATATACATTTTCATTAGTCAGTGGTCATTGGCTTTCAACGCCTGCAGGTTCTCGAGCTATGGTAGACCAGGAAAAAAAGCGGGCGGAAAAAAACTCCCAGCACTCTTTTAAAAATACGACATGTATAAATTAAGTCTATACCTGATTTTGGTCCAATACTGAACTCACGGGACAGGGACCGTTTGTGTCAGTACTAATCTACTATCATCTGTTTAAATTTAATTAATATCTTACTATTTACACTAAACGAAATCTGTCACTATAAACATTTTTTTGAAATATTTTCTTTGATATATATTTTATTTAATAACTTTTTTTATAAAAGTTGAAGCGTGAGTTTAGCAGGTCCAACACCCGGCAGTGAATCGTAATTGTTTGCCATATTTTTGCAAACTCCTCAATTTTTTCCATCGATGTAATCTACACCGAGGAGAGCCTTGATTTATTCTGTTACAGCAAAAGTGTACACTTTACTTGACGGCGTGAAAGATTTATGACCTCATTTTTTTCTCCTTGAAAGGTGAAATCTGGATGTTGTTAATCTTCGGGATGTTCGTCTTCAAGCATTTTGATATCTGACAGCTGAGCTATTTTCTTAATAATAATAACAATATAAGGATAAACTAAAATTATCTAAGATATTATTAAAAATATATTCATATATTATTCAATTATATTCATAAGCACCTGTTATGATACTCCATCTTAGATAGGCAGGACTTTCTTTATTTTAAGAACTAACATATTTTAAATTCTTTGCTTATTCCAAAACTTGAGATAGAGCTCTCTTGTCTGCCTACTTCATCAAGAAATCGGGTTCCAGAATTGAGGTCAGCGTTGTTAGGTTTCTTCCGATCATAGAACAACAAATCGTTAGATCCTTCATTTACATAATAAAATCACCTACGTGCTCTAGTTATCGAACAAGAATATATTTACGGAAGTTTTATTACAAAGATAAAATAAGTATATCCCTGGCAATAAACTTAACGATGCTGAAAGGAAGATTGGAGGGGTCGAAATTGACGTAGGTACCTTTGCGTGTCATTAAAAAGATCCAATGGCTCTGATATTCAATTTTAAGAGCCGCTAAGGAAAACGTTTTCATAAATCGCCATTATATTCGGTTATTAGGGCGTATTAAGTAACAATGGTACTACAGTTCTTGATCATCACGAGAAGATTACCTTTAGTAATTATTATATTCAAGTAGTATCTATAGTAGAATGTAGTAAGGGACGCATTTAACAAGGCGATCCAACTTAGTCCTCAGAGCAACGTCCATAGGAGTATATGATGTGGTCTCAGACAGAACTTGCTGTCTTGAGTTGGTTAAATATGTCTATAGACGGCAGTGACCAATTATCACTAGGTGGATAGCATGTTCATTAGTTACCTTAATGTTATAAAAATACATTATTTTCAGTTCTGTATCACTAACTATCAAACCTCACAGATTATTCCACTCTTAAACCCATTTACTATCGAACATTCCGAGTACGAAATGGATACTCCGAATGATGACAAAACAAACATTGAATGAAACGACATTCGACAGATGAAGAAACGTGACAAGACAATTCCTTTCAATAGATAAATAGGAAAAGAAGGCAATAAGCGTTTGTCTTGTCACGAATTGCAACATGAACATGTCACTACTGTCAAATGCACGCCGGCATACAGGAGCAAATAAATTGTGAAAAAACTGTCGAGTCCTACTTTCATACAGATGGTTCCGTTAACAATAATAATGTTACAGATCTATAGAGCGTCCATTTTCGACTAAACGTAGCGTTGTGCACGAATATAGTATATTTCGTTGAAAGGATGTAATAATAATAATTCCATAAAGTAGGTATGTATATAAGTCCGCCCATTTAACAATAAAATTTAAATAAATAAATTAAGAGTAACATTTATTTGCATTAAACTAAAAACTTGAGTTATTAAATACAATAATAAATAAAATATATACAAAATTTGGATGAATTTAACTTAAATCTTTAACTATTTTATAAAAGGTGAGATATGGTACGATATCTAGT
This sequence comes from Udranomia eurus, assembly GCA_018250275.1. Classification (NCBI taxonomy): domain Eukaryota; kingdom Metazoa; phylum Arthropoda; class Insecta; order Lepidoptera; family Hesperiidae; genus Udranomia; species Udranomia eurus. Next base: position 2,076 of record DWNJ01001771.1, read on the forward strand.
AAAAATGAGTAGTATTCAGATACAATTGAAGGATATATTTTTTTGTTCCCATCAAACGAGGCATACCACTTTGGAATAAAATTAAACTGTCTAAACCTACATTTTATTTCCCATACCGTCTCTATAAAGAAATGTCTTTACTATTGCCATTTCAGTCATTTTTAAAAGTTCCAACTTTATTATGGAAAAGGGAACCCCGAAAAGAAATCTATTTCTGAAATGGTGCTATTCTATTCTCATATTCACAATATTCGAGGAAGGTGAGTGAAAAATACGAGCGGCGAAGACAATTTATAAGGCCTTTTGTGAAAATGAAATTTGTATCCGTATTGTCCATTTCCTTGGGATCGCGATGAAAAGGCAGATTAATATGGCTGTTGACTTGTCGCTCTGATGTTTCCAGTTCCGCGCTTTCGTATTGTTAATGTTAAAATCTAATTTTATTATTCGAATTCAAATCTTGAGTTCATAATTTTAATGTTAACGAGATCAAGTATTTGTATCCGCCCTATTGTTTTTGTAGTGCTAATGTTAATCTTATTTAAATTCTTATTTTAAGTTAAATCTTCTTACTTTAATGTTTATTATTATGTGTTTGTAGCAACACCGCTGTCATACTAATTAAACATTATATTAATAGAATTGGCGTGACGTTAGCTGATGGTAGAACAATAAATTTATACGCAAAATATGTACTTCTACGATCGTGCATATTTAGTAAATATACTTATTGTATAAATATTTCTATAAAAGGCTGACGGTCTCAGAGGTCCACCAGTACATCAGGTGGGCCGTATGCTAAAGAAATAAACAGCATCAAACCCCAGCAGCTAAGTAGGCGTGACTGCTCTATTCTCCATCGCCGAGTACAGCGAAGGGGAGCGCCCAGATGTCACGCGACAAATTATTTACTGGTTCCTTTTGTTGGATCTCGCATCTATAAGTTCGGTGTTGTTAGTATTTGAAACAGGTGTTGCATCAAACAACTATTGATGTTTCGGTTTCGTAAATGAATAATAAAAAATTTAGTGAACTACATTTTAAATGCTTATTTTTTTAAGGGAGACTCAAAAAGAGAATAGTTTTCAATTCAATTCAAATTCTGGTATCTTATTACAATTAGAAGGATGAGGCCGTAGTTTTATTTCTTAACAGACTTCATGTTTCCTTCCTTTTACTTTAGCCTGAAAGACACTCTCAAAGACGATGCAATAATAATCTTATACTCAACTTTTTACCTACTATGTGATGTTTATTATTTAAGACAAATCTTAAATATTTCTCCACATATTTTCCTCAAACAACAAATCATTATTTATTACTAAGAGATACTCGTACAAAACTTCAAAGAGGTCTAATGTGTGATTCCGGACGGAGAATGAGTAACTGCTTGGGTTACTCATTCCAAATCACTGAGATCCAACTTTAACGCTACGTATATAATCAGGTAAGTCCGCCATTTCTATTCTCAGCTAAATGAAACTACAGCAAAGGGGTGCGGTCAGCTGTCGGGCGGCTAATATATTTACTGGCCACCTTTTATTATCTTGTATCTTCATCTTTCATGTGGATATGGGTGTAATTTGTCCGTCATTTAGATTTAATGCTCAGCTATATTCCATACTCTTATATTTCATCTAAACGACATGACACAATAGTGAAATATATGCCTTATGATGATATAAGAAAAAGTTTCTATCGAATCAATTTTACCAATAACGAGTAGAATTATCGAAAATGTGCAAACACCGTTTCATAGATGTAATGTATGTTACATTATAAAAACATCGTTGATCTTGATGAGAAGATCTATAAATTACGAGAATAAACATATATTTCAACTTTACACAAAAGATATGAACCATTTAAACCGGTGTATCCATACAGTGGAACATACTACGCAGTTCCCGCTATCGGCATAACCGAAAAAAGAGGAAGCGCTTTAAAAACGAAAACAAACGATTCCCTACCTAAACAATCGCAAACCAATTGAAAAAAATGGCGCCCGACATAACAAAAACAAGAACAGTGGAATTAAAAAGTCCGGAAAATTTTCCACCAATAACACATGTGTAGTGAACGGAGGCAAACGAATGCCATAAAAAACGTCGGATACACATGTTGCAGGATTAAGTGCATTGACCGCACTCCCTACGGTTCTAATAATACTAGTTAGCCGCCTACAGTCTATGCTAAGCAGAAATAACTTGGAAAAAAACCAAGTTATATTTTTATGTGCAGTAAAAGTAGCGCGCTTAACACCGCGCCTAGTATAGGTAGATCGTATGCGATGAATTATATTTTTATATACAGTAAAAGTAGCGCACACAACACGGCGTCTAGTAGGTATAAGTAGATCGTATGCGATTAAGTAACCATCCATTCTGACCAAATATATTTTCATCGACGCTTCTATGTTTGATGTAGAATAAGTAAGACCGACTGTTCATCAACAGATAGAAATCGTTAAGGCTTATCGTAGGCGACGTGGGAGTTTATATCCGGGGAATATCCGAAAGACTGATTAGTCACTAACGAGTCCAACAGCTATTAAAACAACATGTCGAATGATAATTAAGGTATATCCCAAAGGAGACCCGGATCAGCTTCAGCATTTGGCCATAAGGACTACGACTCCACTTATCGAGTGGTACTTATCCTAGTCACAAGAGAACACGTTTTACTTTATAGGAGCTGAGATTGCTTTTAGTCAACCTGAATTTAAGTCTATACTGTCGCCTGCACCTTGCATTGCAACTATCGCTCGTTACCAAGGTGAAGGCATGTAATAGCAATGGTTAGTTTACGATTTACGATCAAGAAATGCATCTTCTCCCACCCTTGAGCTACCATCGTGAACCCACTACAAGTCCCGAGTCCCACTGCTCGCTTGGAATTAACAAAATTACTTGTATTGACATTAAACAATTTCACGTAATATACATATATATATATATATACTCTGGGATTTACTTACTCGCCCTTCTGGCTGAGGCTGGAATTGGAATAGTCTAAATTAACTTTCGAATAGGAGTTTCAGTCACTGTGACATCTCGGCTTTTTAATGTTGTAACTTTTTGTACAAAAATACGGATCGTGGCATTCCGGGTTAACAAGTGTACGGATTTTAATTAGTTTTAACTCCAGACTGATTTTTTGCACCAATATATTGCTACATATCACTTATACAGATTCGATTGAAGCAGAATAGGAGGGAATATCTTCAAATGGAGATGTGATACACAATGAATTTTGTCCTTTTTTATTTTCATTTGCTCAGTTGCTCTATGTACATGAAAGATACCTAAGACAAAACAATTTTAGGGTCTTTATAAGAAACTAGAACCCAAAAAATTACTTCGATTTTTTATCTTTTTGTCGATGTGTCGGTTTGTCTGTCTGTTTGTCAGTGCGTTTGTGCACGCTAATCTCAGAGACGGCTGATCCTATTTGAATGCGGTTTTCACTGATGTATTGGGGTAAGTTTCTCTAAACATTTAGTGTCTTAATAAAAGTCGGTTCGTAAATAAAAAAAATGTGGGACGGATAGCGGTACGAAGTTCGCGGGCCAACTAGTTTTCAATAAACTCCCTCTATCGCACTCTAAAGTCCTGTTAAATTCAAATTATTATTGGAATAATGCTTTCTTTAATATTAGATTGAACTAGATATTTGAAATTTTTATCGGCAACTAAACTACGAACAACCAAAATACGAGTATATCTCAAACAATTCCATATCAGCGTAAGCTTTACACAATTACGAATATTGCAGAAAACGTGAAATTACATTAATATTTTGCATCCGACGTGCTTAATTACATCGCAATGTGATTTGGTCTGTTTGCGTTCAATCCCCGCAGTTTGCGAGATCGCAACAAACAAACAAACCGCTGATTAACACGTGGGATTAGATACGCGCGCGGAGGAATTAATTTCATACCAATTATGTTTATGACTCGACTACAACTTATGATATTGTTGTATGCTCCTCAACTCGTGTTACAGTTCCATCTATGTATCTACACTACACTATACAAAATTATATGGGCATTCTGCAGACCAGGTAAACGTCAGATCAGATGGACTGCATGTTTCTTAGCTACTTATTTAAAAATATCTATTCAAGAATTAGCAAAGAAAGATTTTTTTTATAACTTTCCATGCATGCTGTCCACCAGATGAGTGGTCAGTGCCGCCCATGGATATCATTAATCAACCCAAGCTAGAATTCAACTTCTTTCTTACTGTTTAAATACTTAGTCTTGTTATAACCTTCTTCTCTTACCGATTTTGAAACAATGATCAAATATTGTCAACTTAAAAGAATATATTAGTAAAAAGAAAAAAACGACCTTTTACATAAAATGTTCTGTACAATAAAAAAAAACTATTTTGGACTATCTTGCTGCATTGTAAAAACAGATTTACAAAGCGTCAAACAATATGTGAAAAAGTACGTGAATATTTCAATCGAATCACCGTTCCGCAGTCGAAATGTGCTGTAACCGTAATAATTTTACCGCTTTACTCAGTATTTCTATGACATTTTCCATTCCAGTGGTCAACTTCACATGAAAGGTTGACTTTTTTCAATTTTGCACCTCATTTATGCAACGTAGCATGAAGTCGTGAATCACGATTACAAAAAACATAATATATGCAAGATGTGACCATACTTTTTTATTATAAAACATTTTTACAATTTAAATTTAGTTACCCAAAATTTGAATGTTAGTCAAAGGTGGAACTTTTCGAATCAATTGGCATGATTTCAATTGCTGACAAAAATCGTTTTGCGCAATAAAAAGACTGCAATTACACTACATTCTTAAATATTTTAAAAGAAACTGGCATAGTTGGCAAATGAAACATAATTTCTAAAGCTAAAGGAATTTTATAATTTGCAAAAATATATAATCAGGACAGTAGCCCAAATATTTGGAGATAGCACTTACGCGTCTTATTTTATAGATACTCGTAACATTGAAAAACGTTAATAAGACATTAGTGGCGGAAAACAAGAATGTACCCTTTCAAACCAAGATGAATGGTCACCCCAGTCATGCACCGTGTTTTATGCTAATACTTCTGTTTTATACTCGCTGTCATGGGAGTTTTTTCAGTCGTGTCATAAATTAGCATTGATATAATTATGCTATTTGAAAGGATTTTAATGCAAATTTGTTTTGATTATTCATGTTGTTTTGAATCCAGTGTAAGGTTTATCAGCGGTTGAAAGTTTTTCTTGTTACAAAAGCAGCACACGTAGATTAAATGCCCCTTTTTACTCGAAATAGCTTTGATCCTCGGTTTCTATTATATTAAGTTTTCTACTATAATAGTATTCGGGTTTATTAAATGATTTTTATCACTGCTAAGTATAAAACAAAGTCGCCATCCGCATCCGTTTGTCTGTTTCTAAGCTTTTTTCCAAGCAACGGATTTTTTTCAGTTTTCACTGTTATTTAGACAATTTTGAAGTTTTATACATACGAAACAGTGTAATTAAGTATTTGTATAATACATAAAATTCCATATTTAGTAATGAAGCCGTCGAATAAACAATTTTCGAGAGCTTATTTTGCAAACAAAATAATATACTACGGAAATTTATATGATAAAAGACCTACAAAAAAATCCACATTAGCGTATATCTATCGCCTACAGCTCACTCACAGTAAACATTTTTATCTCTAAATAATTTACCATTTAATGTAGATCAAAATTGTCCCTTAGTTTTTGCACTTAAATGTGTACTTCAGAAGTTACCACAAAGATTTAAAATTACGCGCACCCAAAAACATTCCTTAATCCTAATCCACTATTCCATGTATATAGATTTTGAAATGCGTTTAGAGTAATCTGTATATTCAAAATAATTATTATAATTTATTAGCTTTCTTGTTAATGGAGAAACAGATGTAGGATATGATATCTTGTTCGGATGCAATTCCGTATTCACAGTCGGTACTCTGAGGTCTTCGCCGTGGTCAGTAGAGGTCTGTGCACACTGATATGTTTTGTAATGATTATTCGCATTACATATTAAAATACAATTAATATAAACTGTCTGTTTTCGATTACAGTCACAGAGGTGTTAGACAAAGAACAAGGTCATAGTATTTTAATATTAAATTTTAAAAAGAATGGGTTGTCAGTAATGTTAAGAGTTTAGATTAAGTAACATAACCATTATTACCCTTGCATGGTGGTATTCGCTTTTTATCTATAATCAAAATACATAATATATTGTTTCTTCAGAGAAGACGGTGTATATGAATGTACCTATTGTTATCGCGAGACTTACGGGAATAAGGTAATTATTTAGTATTATTATTTTACTCTATTATTTGTACACACAAGAAAACTTTTAAGTGAGATCTTATTTAAATACAAAAAAAGTGGATCATCGATTACAGCTATTAATAATCTCGATCACCTAAGAAAATCAGAAAACAATTAGTTTTGGATGCAATATACTGATCGGGTCAGATTTGCCTTGAGTACCCAGAAAAAAACGCAAAAACGGTCCATTCGTTTAAACTATATTTTTCCATCAAGGGTTATTTAAAAACGCAAAACACCAATGCGCATTGACCCCTAACCAAATTGTCGGAAGCGCGCTACCGAGTGCGTTTTACTGCTCGGCGGTACACGAAAATGTAAGGGTTTACGTCCGCGCTTGAATTCTCTTGCAGCGTTACTACAAGCTTTCCTCACTTCGCAGATAAAACATTGCTAGGGCGAATGATCAATAAAAATGTTACGCGCATTTAACAGATTCTATAGAGATTCGGCTGCTGAAATATGTGCTTTTTAGAGCGGTTACAGCGCGGCTAACTGAAATAAAATAGTTAGCTATGATAAGGTAACGGTTCTTTTCGAAGTATAACATTGAATTGTTCTGATATTGAATAACATAAGATGACGCACCTTTTTTTAAATACAAGTTCTTTAAACACGAATAAACTAATGAGACAATAACAGCAACAAAGTCTATACAAACGAAATCTACTCCCACAAAACGGTCATGACGTATCAGATACACAAAAATGTAATAAAGTTAATCTCTATAACTTCCTCTTTTTATTGATTTTGATTTCGATTTGATTTTCAATTATAAATAAATGAAGGAGATGCAGCTCCAATGTATATTTATCTTATTCCTTTGAATGAGTCTTTGTCTATTAACTTCTGGCTAGAAATTTATTGTCTGCCTCGTTTAATCAGAGACTCTTATATATTTAGTATATGTATATTATATATATATATATATATATATATATATATTATACTCGTATATGCATCCATCCATTTCCTGTGATTCTGTCCTGTCCTGACGTGCGATGTGCGTTAATATATAAAATCAAATATTTTTAGGACAGTCTCAAGAATGCGTAGGCGGTAATCACTTGACATGAGGTGCATTTAAAATAAATAAACAACGCTTTCACATAGTCCCATACTAGGATTCCCTGTATCGTGGGTGCCATGGACAACACACAAATACAATACCACAAACACTCAGATCGAGAACAGAAATTTAAACTCAACATCTTCAAATTTCTGCCTCGCTGAGAATCGAACCCAGTTCCCCTTCGAACGGCAATCCGGCATGGTGACCATTTCGCCATACGAGTCGTCGTATTTAGACATTACTATCGTCTTAAGCGTTATATTTTCTTAATTACATATCTGCAGCAATACGTAAGACGGAGCCAAGACATAAAACACCAGATGTTTGGACGTTAACGAGATAGAATTATGTCGTTCGGAGGTCAGAGGCCTGGGTCCTTTGTCTGGGTGATCGCCAATTGAATTGCTAGACACGACTGGACTGGCTAATGTTGACGAAATTGTTACTTCTTTTTTGATATCGCAAAGTCTCGCGAAAATTACATTTCTTTTGGAATTAACTTTCAGACGACACTAGACTGTACCTACTAGTTCGTACAGTAAGGTAAAATTCGTGCTAAAGATGTTATTTATTCTCAAAAGAATTCTAATCTTGTATATTATCTAATTTTACCATCTTCTTTATTAAGGTAAATTACGTAGTTGAGGAAAATTGGAAATTGCCGAATAACTGGTCTGGGGTGACCCCTTCATTTTGAATGATTTTCAACTTCATACGGATTCTGACAACGGTTAACGGTTGTTCCCATAACAACAGCTGTTCCCTCCAAAGCACGAAAGCGCGCATGAATAGCTTAATGAAGCTACAAAAGCTCAATTATCTAACTTGACAAGTTAGGAGTTGAAGGAAACTTCTTAGAAGCTTATGTAGGTTTATCTGCGAGTTTTAGACAACATTTCCCACTAATTCGAACGTACACCGAATACTATATTTTTAAATGAGAACCAAGCTGAATAGTAGTTGCATTTTGATAACATTGAGATAGCATACGAGCATACAGCCCACTTGATGGTAAGTTACTGCCGCCCATGGACATCCGTAACCAACCCAAGACAGGATCGATCTTTCTAAGGCCATGAAGTAACTAACTTTAAAACCCAAGACTAGTTCCTCAGAATGTTACTACAATACCACTATGAGGAAACCGCGAAGTGTTGTACTAACTTCAAAACCCAACACAAATTATTTTTAAACCCAACATTAGTTAGAAATATTACGGTTGTACCACTATGGGTAAACGATGTTGAATTGCTAACATCAAAGTTGCAAAATCATTAAGCCGAAATCTAACTTTAGATCCCAACACTAATTACCTAAAAATATAAAGGTGGCGGTATGGTGGCGCCACTAGAGGCGAACCATGAGGGTGGATTTAAAACCCTTCTATTCTGCTATACTTTTACGGGGTAGTAAAGTATAAATTAAGATGATAAATTCGCCGAAGGAGTCAACTCATCAATATTACTTTGTCTGAGTAAAAACGTAATTTCAGCTGATGTTTTTATAGCGGTACTTTTTTAAGAACCGAGTTACGACTTGACTCATTTCGTTCGAGGCCCGAATTCCGACGATATATCCCTATCGACTTTTACGACGAAAGATCCCTTATTATCGCGATACTCAATCGATCCCACTGTTAGGATACATAATTTCGTAACAAAAAACGGAATTGTTCAAGTCAATTGTAAAAATGTTTAGAGGAGAAGGAATCAGGCCTAAAAACAGGCCTTACTACTGATGAGAGCTTTTAGATCTATTTGTAAGTCACAACGAATAATGTGTAATTGGTGTAAAAATATCAACTCAATTGCAATTTCTATTTTTTTTATTTAAATAATTTAAATATACCGCAATTTAATAAAGGGGAATTATAAAACGATCGAATAAAAAAAAACTTAGCGACTGATGATGACATACTGTTTTAATAACTTGAGCGGTATGAATTTGAGTAGGC
>DWNJ01001772.1:0-11447 GCA_018250275.1 Udranomia eurus
ATACCCTTGGAACCAGAATACAGTAGCAAGAATACTGCTGTTTTATAACAGGCAGAAATAGGTGTGGCGGTGGGGCCTCCGGGATAGAGCGGTAAAAGGTACCTTCAGAGATACGAACAAACATATTAGATGCAATAAAAAAGTATCTGTCTACGACTTTAAAATTTGTTAAAGCACGCCTTTTCCTTAAAAATATCTCACTAACTCAGTGATTTGTAATGTACTGGAATAAACAAGTTTGATCTGAGCGAGATATCTACGTTTTTCTAGTACGTAGATATCTGAGTTTGATATCTACGTACGTACAGGGTAATTGCCTCTCGTAGATTTAAATTGATGTATCAAATTAATGTGCAACAATTAAATTAGAATATTCACATAGTTCACATGCAGCCCACATAATGATAAGAGGTCAGTGTCGTTGATAGACATTCGTACCTAATACCTAATATTAAATAGGACTGGAGCCGTATCTGAAAGAAAGAAATCGTCTTTCGAAATAATCTTATATAAATAATCTTTAATAACGACTACTTTTGACCAAACAAACAAACAGTCAGAAAAACGCCAGATTTAAAACTAGTACTCTACATTAACCATGCCATGGTCGTGTGAACAACCGATTTCAAAATTAACAGGCGTCTTTAATCAGGCGTCTTATCTAAAGGTTCTGTTATTTTTTAACCGTTCTTCAGTAAGTCACATATTCTGGACATTTGATCTGGAATCCTCGGAAGTATGTCCAGTTGAGATTTCTGCGGTATAAAACTTTATGAATTTAGTAACTTTAGTAACTCTACACTTAGATGATACATTTTGTTCACAGCCAAGATAGTACTCTTCTACTTCATCTTCTACTTGGCGCTGGCGATCCTGGTGGCGATTTGCATGTGGACCTTTATGCAGCTGTTGGATGCGAGGCAACCCAAATGGCAATTAGAGAGCAGCATCATCGGCACCAACCCTGGACTTGGGTTCAGGCCCATGCCCCCAGAGGTTGCCAGCAGCGTGATCTGGTACAGGGGCAACGATCCTGGCAGCTACCAGTTCTGGGTTAAGGAGTTGTCCAAATTTTTAAAAGGTTGGTGTTTGACTTATGAATTAAGGGTAATTAAAAAAATGTATGTAATATTTGAATATAAAATCGTGTTATACAAATTAACTACTACTATTAACTAATAGGTATAAGACTATTGCGTGGTGCGTATTCTGATTTTCTGATATAATATTTATACAAATCACATTAACATAATTTCTAATTGTAAGTAAATACCATTTATCACGTTAACTTAAAGGGCACATGTATTTACAGCCTACAAACGAGACGGAAAAAATGCTGGAGCGGGTCAGAACATCCACAACTGTGACTTTAAGCTACCTCCTCCGGCTGGCAAGGTCTGTGACGTGGACATCAGTGCTTGGGGACCCTGCGTTGAGGATAACAGTTTCGCTTACCAAAAGTCCACACCCTGCATCTTCCTGAAACTCAACAAGATATTTGGATGGAAGCCAGCGTTTTATAACAGTTCTGACAGTCTGCCAGAGGCTATGCCCGACGACTTGAAGGAGCACATCCGGAATATGACTGCTTACGATAAGAATTATGTAAGTTTTGAAGGGTATAGTAATATAAATAATGTACCTTTGAAGATACAACTCTGGTCGATGGAGCGTGAAAATCCTATTTATGCTTTATAACAGCTTTCGGGTTGCTACTTTTTTATAACTAGTATACTATGCAGTACACCTGATAGTAAGTGGTCAATGCCGCCCATAGACATCTGTAACCCACCCAAGATAGGATCAAAATTCTTTCGTAAGTCGACCACAAATGCGTTGCTTCCTTGAGGTCTAAGTTGAAATGCCTCCATTAAGTATGTCTCCATGACCACATCCTTCAAACCAGAACACAGCAGCAAGAACACTGCTGTTATAATCGAGAAATAACTGTGGCGGTGATGCCTCCGGAGTCGAACCATAACAGGTACTACCACCTTTGCTATGTTTTAATATGAGAGAGAAACTTACTTAACCGAGGTATTCCTACCTAACCTATCGAAGTTTACATCTGCACTGAACCAACATGGTGGAAAGTAGCCTCTTAAACTGAGTGGAGAAGAGTCCGGCATTGGGACATCGGATAGATGATGTTATATCTATTGCTATACATCGGAGAGAACTAAGCATAGCATTTTATTGTCTTTCCACTACATTTTCTTTAATAAAAGTACTATTAGATAAGCAGACATCTCTTCTTTCAGCTGAACATGGTGTGGGTGTCCTGCCAAGGCGAGAACCCGGCTGATCGGGAGAATCTTGGGCAAATCCAGTACTTGCCGTACCGAGGGTTCCCCGGGTACTACTTCCCGTACACTAATCAGGAGGGCTACTTGAGTCCATTAGTTGCCGTGCATCTGCAGAGGCCAAAAAGTAAGTTTGTCTAAAGGCTTAAATTCTTTTGATCTTTACTTAATAGTAACCGTAGACTCTACCTGATATCTTACTTACTTAAAGGAGAGATTAGTATTATATATTCTAATCAATCTATCTATAATGAAATCAACTAAACTTATTTCGAGGCCTTCCCAGATATTGATATGGCCATTCATCAAACTTAAAGAAAAGCTCTCCTTCAATCCAATGATTTTGCGACTCTCTGGTATGGTTAAACACTAACAAATAGTAGCCTACCTCTACACCAGGTTTTGTTCTCGATAAAAAATATGCTCCATCGTCATATTTAATTCCCAAGCATTTTCCATAGCTTTTATAGAGCAAGCATAACACGTCGTGTTCTAGGCTGAGTAATGAACTACGGCTCTAGCTGATTGGTCGATCAATACTCGAAGTGGCAGTTAATTATGTGTGAACATGCGAACATTGATCAATTCATGCTGGTAAACTGTATTTACGATTGAGATGTTTGTGAGAGTCTTTTTTAGAAAGATGGAAAAGAACAACATAGAACTACAACACAACCTAGCTAAATGTCATCTTCTCACGTGTCTAGTGATTTAAGCGTATGAGCTAGGTCAAATGTTGTATTGGATTAATCAGATTATTCATTAAATGCTGACGACCACAAACAATTTTTTAATTGTTTCGCAAAACTCCACGCAAAAGCAAAGTGAAACTTATAATAATACAGGAATATCGCGACACTCGCTGTGTTTTCTGCAGGGTACGTCGATATTCCTCGCTCCACTAAAATTCTAACCGATCTCCAATCCATGTGTTAATGAGTCAGACTGGTTCTAATTAAAATATACCAGCGTTGCTGCACTTTAGTCAGAACTGATTCTAATTAAAGCTGTGGCATTCTGTTCGAGTTCCTAACTTCATCCAGCCAGTACTGCATGCAGTGGAGTCTACACTTCCTAATGTGGATCTACCACCACCGCCTAATCTAATACCACCATAACTATCTCATACCATCAGGCACGATTCTTATACCACCAGGCACGATTCTCATACCTCTAATAAAACTGAGATATTAATGATTTACGCTTCTGTTTCCAGCTGGCATGCTGATCAACATAGAGTGTCGCGCGTGGGCCCACAACATCAAATACGACCGACACGAGGGGATAGGCTCCGTCCACGTCGAGATTATGATCGAGTAAACCACACAGAGGAATACTTGTGTAGCTGTTATTAAAAGAATGTAGATTTATAAGAACAGAGAAGACCAAAGATCCGAAAAGAGCTTGTAAAGCAGAGTATAAGTAGAGATATAAGTAGAACAGATTTAGAAGAGTTATAAGAACACAGAAGACCAAAGAATACGAATGAGTATAAGCAAATTGACTTCACAAATGTGAGAATATAACGAATATGTTCAAATGGTTTTGATGTACTCGTATTTGTTTATAATAAATATTGAGTAGTTGTTATGTTGTGAATGTATGATAATGCTGTGTCTGATGATGTTATAATGTTCGTACCTATTAATTGTATTGTTGTGTTCAGTTAACTTAAAATTATATAGCACCTAATAATTTATCATAGTCGTTTACGTATAGTATGCATTCCACAAAAGTCCCAATTACTATTTATAAATAAAAATCTCAATTAACTTTCAATACTATTTTTTATAATATTAAAGCGTAATCAAATAACAAAAGTGATGACGTAAGGGGAAGAGGGTCTTGTAAAGTTTGTACAGTATCCCTATCTTACCATAAGATAGCATTATGTAATCTGAGATAGTTACTTTTCATCAATTTAAATTAGGATAAATAAAACGTTTTATTTAACTATTTCCTTTGCCTACTCCTGTTTGGTGTAGAATCTTTTACTACTCGACTCCGGAAGCACCACCGCCACACTTATTTCTGCTGATAGCAACAGTGCTGGCCACTGCAACGTGGTATGATCGGAAAAGACGCTGAAATAATGTTACAACTTAGCCCACGATAATAGCCATTATTTGTTGTCGACCTCCGATAGTACTTCAATCCTGTCTGGGATTTATTACAAATGTCCGTGAGAAGCCTTGACCACTTGCCACGAAGTAGACTACATGCTGATTTCTTCCTCAATATCATGAAATAATGAAGCCACCAAGACAATGAGGTCAAATCTGGTCAACGAAGACCATAGTTAACCACTAATTAAACTGAAAATCTAGCAGGGATACGTTAAAGCAACGCTGGTCATGTAACCCTTGCGAGTTGTAATTCGCGCGTTTTTTTCTCTGATGGAAATAGGGTTAATAAAAATCTGATATTATTCATCCGTTTATTTTCATTAAGTACATTCACCATTGTGAAAACACATGAAAATAAGTATATCGAGTACATGGTAGCGTATAATATTTAATAAATTGACTGGGTACAAAAAATATTTTCCGAAAACTCATTCCATAAAGTAGGTTGCAAAAATATTTTTCAAATTTAATTCACTGTAGGTATATTTTCTTGGTTTATTCTATATTTAAAATTATTATAAAAGTATTTGAATTTAGAAATAGAAATAGAAAATATTTTATTTGTATCAAGAGTTACATATACATTTATCGTTGTTGGGACATTCTTTTAAGTAGAAAGGTAACAGACACAGATATTTATGATATGTATTAGTGTGGACAAGGAGATAACGCGTATTGTTATTCTTTTGTATATAATAATATACTTAGAAGACATCGCCGTTTACTGAAAATCCCTGAAAATGGCATCACATACTCGTGTTCAAACAGCATGTAGCCGTTCGAACGACTACATTAAGACATAAACCACGCTTCGGATTCCAGTGAAATTGCTCACGGCATTCTATAAAATCGGACGCACTCGACGACCGTTCGGTCTATTTCGGTAAAAATAAATAAATATGCCCGCGCCCGTACTATAACGAAGATGTACAAGTACTGGAAGGAGTGTAAGTACCCAGTTCCTGCGACTCACTAATTCGATGTTTATTATTTTGTGAATACACAGAATGTAGATCTTACGTTTTAATTGAAAGTTCAGTGAAAATTATTGTGCAACGTCGGTACCATTTTTTTCGGTCGGTTCGAAAAAAGGTATACCGTTACTGAACGACTCCAACATGACTTTAAAATTAAAGTTCAAATTTTTACAAATATAATTAGTTAATAGATCATAGTTTATCCAAGCTATGTCCCATCTCGAATGCCACATCTAGTCTCCCTATCCCCAAACGAACCGCACGACAAGTCGTCCAAATATAACCGCACTTGATAACGACGTATTAGAGGCATAAATGTTTTATGTCCGTTAGTAAGTGTTCCATATTTAAAATTCAAATTGAACTGTGATGGCCGCCGCGTTCGACCAATGACGCGTTTCCGGCGTCATTCTGGATAGGTACTTGACTGAATCATTGTCTCTTGGAATTTGAACGGGTAAAAGTGCTGGATTAAAATAGATGCTATACGGTACTCGTTGTAAACACTCCTGGTCGTAGCTGTTACTTGGGTGTTGTTGTATTAAAGACGGTCCCGAATTTTGAAGGAAGGGTGCGTAGAACAACGACTAGCCCGTTCTTCGCTGGTAAACAATATATAAAATTAAGTACTATTGTGTAAACTGAATCTTAAAAATTTGCTTAAGAAGAAATAATATAGAAGAGAAAAGCTCAGCTTTATAATGATTAAACTTATAAGTCTATTCCTAATATTTGTATGTTAATCAGTCAAAAAATTATAACTACGAACTTGTTTCTGTTATGCTTTCTGCAGCTACACGCCGACACCAAAATGTTCCCTTCAAAATGTTATATTCAGTCAGGTTATAGTCAGTCAGGGCAAATACCCCAATATATAATAATAATAATAACATTAATTAATAAACAATAACATAGATATGTTATTATATCTGTTGAAATCAACAGATATAATAACATATCTATGTTTACGCACTTATTACATCAGACTCCCACTCGTGAAAAGTAAAGCTCAATAGTGTGTAATAGGCTGGTGTGGTACCAAAGCACATGGTACGTTACTTTGTTAATGAAGAGTGGCTCCTCAAGTGCAATGACATGAGGTTAGAAACAAAAAACCTTACATAGCAGTCCAATTTAATTACAGAGCTATAATCATTAGCGGGACCAGTTCTTCGAGCAACTAGCGGACGGTCCCGAAGTCGCTGTTAAATCATAATACGGACCCAATAATCGACGCAGGCAGTGACGCCCCTCGCGTTACTGACTCCCTGGCTTGGGTGACCATGGATTATAATTTAAAAAATGGGACATTTGTATAGATATAATCGTATTTATACTGTATTATATGGACACGTGTTATTCTAATGAAAAAACAGGTAATATATTTTTTTATGTAATGTATACAGCATTCTTTACATAATGGATTCATAGGAAATAAAAGTCAATCGAAAATTACAAGCTCCCATGCTTTGTTATTAAAAGGTAAAGCAGAACTCACAACAATGAGGCTCTCATGCAAAATCGAAAACCTTATAACCCGATCAGTCCATAATTAAGTCCATAATCAACCTAAAGCGATCCAAGTATAACAGTCTCAAGCTCTATAATCCCCCGAATACTCCATTCGGGAGAGCTCAACTCACCAAATACCTGTAATAGTCTCAGGATCCGCAATCCCTCAAATTACTTGTACCATGGTCACCTCTCCAAGAACGTGGGAACAGTATGCGTATGCGCAGCCAAACTCCTGCGGGCGGAGTCAAGCAACCGCTTTGTTTTCCAAATCATTTCCGGACCCCATTTTCGGAAATTATGGTTTTGGAAAACTGTTAAGAATAATTTATGTTTATGTCCTTGTCACATGATAATTTCTTTAGCCGATAAATTATTTATTAGCTTAGTATATCTTCTTCTTGGTACTTCTTTTTCCGTGAACCTTAGTGTACTTTATGACATTGTGGTAGCAAACGAGCACACATTCTACCTGATGGTAAGTGGTCTCTGCCGCCCATGGACATCTGTAATCAACCCAAGACCGAAATGAAGTTATTACTTAGATTGACTACAAATGCGTTGCTACCCCTGAAGACTACGTCGGAACGTGTTTCTCGTGAACCCAGAGTTCAAGCCCACATAGCAGCACAGCAGAACACTGCTGTTCTAAGGTAAAATAGTATGGCGGTGATGCCTCCGGGTCGAACCACGTTGTATCTTTGAAATACTTTATCTAGATGATGAACATGGTTCTCAATTTTTGGCATACATACGTATATATCTCTTATATCCAACACGCCTTATTGGGGCAGCGTGGCGGAGTATACTCCAGGCCTTAGTTGTGGAACGAGTAACGACATTATATCTCTTTGGGAAAGAGGAGTGTCCAGGAGAGGGACATAAAAAGATTAATTGCCATGGCTCTAATATTTAGACTATAGATTCTAACTCTGATTTGTAGGACTGAAGAACGAAACGAAGAGAACAAAGCCATTATTGATAGTAGCTTACATAACGATGGTATATGGACTGCAGTGCTGGCGTTATTATGCTGCTACTACACTCCCGATGCGAAAGCTACGGAACAAAAGCGTCAAAGCTTTGAGATTTCGTGTTCTCGTGTTCGCTTTGTAACGTCACGCGGTTGACGTCAGTATCTCGTGGGAAAAGGAAAGTGGCAAAACTTTGGCATTCTCTGTATATTATGACGATGACATAGCGCCATTGCACTACCTAGTCGTTGGCAATTGTCACCATATGTCAGGACTGTCAAAGGAACGGACCCAGAACGGGTCCGTAAAAGCGGCAGAAGTAAAAATTATTTTCTCGGTCTGGGTGTTTGTGTTGTTATCTGAGGGGCTATGAGAGTAAAGGGTTATTTATTTTTTATGTAGCAGGGGAAATATTTGACGAGAATGTAGAGTTGGTCTTAGCATTAAATTTAAAGAAGTATACCCTTACAGCTTACACTATCCCATGCCAATAGCCAGCGTCAACTAGACGTAGCCTCTTTTTATTATAGGCGATTTGTTATGGTGGCGCCATCTGCTGCCAAATTGCCTCGTAGTGACTCAGTTGAAGCGATTAGGGTTGCCACTTGTTTACTTGTAGTACCTAAAACTATTTGAGGATGTTTTTTCAGTTAAATAAACATTATCTGATCTTAATTATTACTTCCTAGTCGATTAGATGCGGGTTTCGGCCCGGGTAACGACTAATAATAATACAGAACCGACAATACCTTGCTGATGTTTTTGTAGGTATGTATAACACATACATTATTTATGTTGCAATGGCCTACTGGGATTACTTTACCTAACAGTACCACAGGATTAGCTAAAACTGTTTTTATAAGAAATTACTTACTCCGCAGGCACCATCGCCACACCTATTTCTGGCTTATAACAGTAGTTTTCTTGCTGATGTGTTCTGGTTTGAAGGGTGTGGTCAGAGAAACATACTTAAGGCATTTCAATTTAATCCTCAGGGGTTCAGCAACGCATTTGTGGTTGACCTAAGAAAGGACTTCGAACCTGTCTTGGGTTGATTACAGATGTCCATGGCAGTAATCACTTACCCAAAGGTGGACTGCACGCTCGTTTGCTACCAGCCATATAAAAAAAAATTAATGAGGTTATTTTGTTTTACTTGATGCGTGACAACCCTATTATACGTTGATCAATACGCTACAGATAAGGATTGTCTTGATTCGATTCTGTTTTGTTATGGACGCTACGTTTGGGAGACGAATTAATGTTTTTTTTCAAACGTGTAGATTGTTTACAAAATGTGGCACCGTCTTGTCTGGGTTTGGGTACAAAGCTATAAATACTTTTACCTTGAGTTTTTCATATATTTTAAACATATACTCTATTTTACAGCTACATACAAGGTAAATACTTAATAAGTAAGTAACTTAGGAAATCGTAGCGCGATTTTTTTTAATTAACCTAGAAAGAACTTCGATCCTGTCTTGAGTTGATAATAAACGTCCATGGGCGGCAGTGACCACTTACCATCATGCTGCATGCTCGTTTGCCACCTCAAAACCGAGAGGACTAAGCTAACACCTCGTTGAAGTATATCTCCCTTACCACACCTTTCAAAACTAGGATACAACAGCAAGAACACAGCAGTTATAAGGCAGATGATGCGGCGGTGGTGCCGACGTCGAACCGAAAAAGCTTCTACTTTCTATTCTAAACATAGACGTGATCTAATCCCACAAAAATCCCATTTACGGTCAAGTACTACCAAGTAACGAACAACAAGGAAAATCGAATCGTAACGGATTTTTTACGCCATCTCCTGTTAAGCTGTTTACTACGAATCCAATTCCGAAATTAGGCATACCCGAGACATTGACCGTGGAATAATCCTAATACAAATGAGAAGGTTCGCGAGGATGTTTGTTGGTCTCACGCAAAAACTGCTTAACGGATTTAGACGAAACTTTACAATAATAGCTTAGCGTATACCTCATAGCATATACATCAAAATAGCTCAGACTATAATTCACAAATATATTGTGTTTGCCAGAATGTAACGATAAGTGTAAAATAAGTCGGAAAGAACTGCCGCTGTACTTAATATATATATATATTTTTATTTATTATACACATAGATGTAGATATTGAGCACTACATGTAGAGAGGTTTTGTTGTGATCATACGCATGGATTTTTGTTGTGTTTAGGTTTTTGCATTATTTCGATAAATAAACGTATATTATTTCTTCTTTCTTTCTATTATTACAGAATCCACAGCCCTTAATAGTACAAAAATACATGACTAATACAATGATTGTTAAAACCTTACGGACTTACATTTTAAATAAAGGGTCTTATGATAATACAACTGTCAACTGTCACTAAGGTAAATGAAGTTGAAGTAAATTTTAATATTGTTTATCTATACAACGCGGGCAAAGCCGCGGGTCACAGCTAGTGAGCATAATCACATCCGTCCATCTACTTGCCTTTCCCGGTACTACGAGTTATTTCATGCAAAATTAGCGCGCCACTCCACGTCTTTTTTTGTGCCAGACGTGTGAGGACATGCCCTTTATTAAACTTTTTTATGCAACTCTATTGTGTCAAAAGCGACCGATATAGGAAATGAAAGTAGGTTTGTCTGTCACGAGAAAAGAGTCATTATTGTCCTTGCCATAAGGTATATGGGATTTGTTGAAAACTTCGATTCGTGGTTGTATTTTTCAAAAAAATCGGCGATGTCATCGCCCCGAAATAAGTTCCTCCGTCGGAATGGTTTCTTAATGTCCTTGAGGTGCATGTGTTACAAAAAATCAATCTAAAGTTTGACATTTCGACGTTTGTCACGGCCCTTAGATTCGTTTTGCTTGGCAGCCTTTTACTTGTCAATTTCAAGTTGATCATTGGGACGTTATTTACCGACGCTGTGGTAAATTATTTAAAAAATGGCGGTTGGAAGGATATAGATTACTTTATACCTTTATACCATACCATTGACATATTATTTACCGACGCTGTGGTAAATTAAAAAAAAGGGTAATCGGATATAAATAAATGTTTGCATTACTTGCTTTAATTCCACTTAGTCAGTTGTGAACAGAAATACTCTTCTTACAATACAATAGAGAACTGTAATTTATTTGATATCTAGTGGTAGTAAAATGTTTTCATGATCTGGCTTCGAAGATTTCACTGTCAAAAAAATACAGAATTAAACCGAAAATACAGTACTAAAAACTGATTACAAACTAAAAATAATGATAATGACACCTTACAACAACGAAACACAGTATTGGTACATCTACCCATTCGCTATTAAGTTCCCTACTCACTATCCGTTCTTCGTAATAAATAGGTAACTACGATCTAATCTGTTTCCTTTAAGTAGGTTCAAAACTTGGTTTATTATTCTAACTTTTTTCACCTTCACATTTTTCACAATATAATATATAGACGGTGGTAGACCCTTTTACGTTTCGACTCCGAAGGCACTACCGCCACACTTATTTCTGCTTTATAACAGCAGTTTCTTGCTGCTGTGTTCTGGCTTGAAGGG
>DWNJ01001773.1:0-11446 GCA_018250275.1 Udranomia eurus
GCAGAAATAGGTGTGGCGGTGGTGCCTCCGGAGTCGAACCGTAAAAGGTTCTGCCGCCTTCCAAACCGTACGTACAACGTACCCGCAAGATATACATATATAGGTTTAGCGGCTCTGTAACTGGTAATCCCGCATCGTCAGGTCTAAGTATGATATAACGGCATTATCCTAGCGAGGCCATGATAAATAGGATGAAAGGGATTACGATGTCTCGCGTTCATGCCGCGTGGTACCCCGACTATAACTTAACAGAATAAGTTCTGAAATTAACCCAAGGCTTAAGAAGTATTCTTGGTGTTGTACCTATAGAATTTAAAAGTTCTCTTTCTTTTTGTTTTTTAAAATTTTATAGCTAGTGGTACCTACTAATTGATTCCGTACCAAATACTATGTTATCTCGTGATTCGACTCTGGAGGCACCACCGCCACACCTATGTCTGCCTTATAACAATGGTGTTCTTGCTGCTGTGTTCTGGTTTCAAGGGTGTGGTCAGGTAGAGTCACAGTTAACCGAGGCGTTCCAACTTAGTCCTCAGAGGTAGCAACGCATCTGTGGTCGACCTAAGAAGGAAATTCGTATCTGTCTTGGGTAATCAACCCATCGATCCAATCTATTTCCATGGGTAGCAGTGATAACTTACTATCAGGTGGACTGCATGCTCGTTTGCTTCTTAAATGTTTTAAACTTCGCGTTACGGTTATTAAAAATTGTACTGAAATTTGTTGAAAAATAAACGAAAATTGTCCCACCACAGGTCAGAAAAGCCAAACCATTGAAAGCGAGCGCGTGTTCCAGACATGGCCTGATATTTAATTCTGCCACAATTGTGAGTTTAAAGTGGCTGGCGAAATTCACGTGACGAAATGGTTTTATCAACGGGAAGGGAGGCTCGTCGTTCATTCGCATAGCTATCAATTTTTAACTGATTGTTTTAAATAGTTCACACCTAATACGTTATTCATATGAATATTCAGTGATTTTATTAATAATAATATAGCTATATGTTATACTGCTTATTTTTTTTATATTCGTTGTTATAACTGGGATCTAAATGAATGTGTTCCTGAGTGTGTATTTAATTTGATGTGTTAAAAATGAGTACGTAACTATTAAAAAGTGGCTTCCGTCGTGTCTACTCAGCGTTCACACTGACGTACGCTTTCAAAACAATAATCCATTGTATTGGCTCATAAATTGTTTAATCGTTAGAAGTTGTAACAATAAGTCACTCAATGGCCATTTCTGTGTTGCTGTACTATATGCGTCATGTGCATAATATCGCTAACGTTGCATGATGTATCGCGTCCGGAAGTTTCAATTGCTTCAAAGCTTTTTATATTGCTTCAATTAATTTCAATGTCTTTCTTTGTTAGCCGTTCCAGTTTATGTGCTCATTGTTCTAGCTTAAGTGCTGCTCTTAGTTGAATCCTCGTAGACTTTGAGGGCTTAATGTGACTGGTATTTAGAGTTTTTGCCTCAACGCGGGCTTGTTTGGGGTTTAACTGTTAGTATGATAGAGGTTTGGTGTCTTTGGTTTCGTTTGTGATATGTGTGAAAGCTAGCTTTTTGCCGACTTTGCGTACCATTGGGTTATGTTTTTTTTATAACACTTAGTATCGTATCGTAAGTGTCTCAGTGCACTTCTAAATAATGAAAATCTTTATATACTACCAAAGCGACAGATTTCTTTAGTTTACTTGCGGTGGCAATATTACATCAGCTCTGCCTCTGATGCAAATAGACATGAATAAGGTATGAGTTAGCGATAATGGAGGCGTTCTTTTTATGGTTTCAAATTAAACATTTTGTTAATATCTATAAAGATACGACGAAAAGGCGAGGAAGAGAACGAAGAGAGAAGAGGAGACTTCAGTTTTAATTTGTGAAATGTTGGAATGATTGTTGATATTAGAAATGTCATTACTAAATTAAAAAGTACATTATATAAGAGCACAAAGAGAAATTGTTTCTGTATTTAGACCTATGTTTAGATTTGTATCTAAAGTGGGACTTTTTACTAACTTCATATACTTACTTTTTATGAATGCGCGTTTTTAATTATTTTACTACCGAACGACATGAAAAACAACCAGAATAGGGCGAAAGAGTCGGCCGTATACGCCGTTATAACGTTGATTGAAATTGCCACTTACAAAACAATCTCGTACCGCGTTTTTTCTCTATTCGCTAAAAATTGGTACAACGTGAAACCTGATACAAATGGAATATCGAATGCCATTCTATAGCACCATCCAACATTCTGTTCATTATGTTTCTCATACAGAAAATTCGTTAATGTAATTGAATGACGTCGATTTCTCCGGTGCGATTCGATGATTGCAGCTTTTCGGAAATAATTGCGATTGAGTAAAAAATGTAACGTTATACAGAATCAATTTCGTTTAATTAAATCACTCGCCTATTTTCAATCAGTTTCATGAAGACTTTAACTTTTGTTTAAAATTTATTACGTTTTATTACATTTTAACGACATTTAAACTACCTTAATTGCAACAATAAAATAAAGTATTTAATGTTTTTAACAGATTGAGCAGATTCTTATTTTTTGTACAGATATTTTTTTATACATTGTCATTAATAGCTTGTCATTGTGATGAATTGTTTTTTTAATACGCAGAATATCTTTTTATAACCTTTCTGAACTAGAAGATTTATAAAAGTGTGTTAGCATTAATTACCTTGGTCAAAATGTCTGAAGTGGCGTTAGGTCTTAGTAGTAAAATCTTTCAAATCCATCATGACTGAAAGTAACTTTGCCAAATTAATATAGGTAGTAAAATAACAATGCGTTTAATGTACTGCGTCCCCCAACGCATCTGCAAATTAAATTGCAGTGGTGCAGCCGAGCGTTCGTGACGAGGTTTTAGGCAAATGGTTATGTTCCTGCCATAAATTAGAAGATATCAGCGAGGTCACGCATGGGTAAACAAAATAAAGTTTTATAAAACATCGGCGGTGCAGCCTCTCCGTTTTTTTTTTCATTTATTTTAACGCGTTTTTACACCAAATATTGTAAAAACATCATAGTCCATAATATATATTTCTATAGCGCATTTTATTTTTTATTCACGTGCCTTAGGATTATTTCCGAATAGAATAGATGTATGAAATGTTTTATATTTATTTATGAACCTTAGCTAATGGTAGTATTCTCTCATAAACTTACTACCGTCACCTTTGATAGGACTCGAAGCAATTTCTGCGTTTGGCTCATTCACTGAACACGTCTTAAGTCATTAGATGTACCACTAGGTAAAGAGTACTGGTCTATAAAGTCAGGGGAGGCTTCCAATCATCTCCAATACATTAATGGATGGTATATCTCAATAATACTTTTGCACATCAAAGTAAACATAAGTCATGAAATGCATGTAGTGATGATGGAATAAATATAATAACTATATACCAAAAATCTAAGGAAACCAAGTAAACAAAGGAAGTATTTAAATTACAATGTCGTACCGCTGTCTCGAAAGTAATCAAGAATCAGATTTTTCGAACAACATCCAGTGGGTGTCATCATTCAAATTATAACATCCCCCAGACGACGCTGGCAATGGAGTGGAAGCGCTCAAAAACGTAATCCATTTCTCGAACTAGATACATCATGAGATAATAAATGCTATGAAATATTTCTCCCGCGACGTACTCGTAGGTACATTTCCGCGAAATTTTTATAGCTTTAACGGGTAAATTTAAAATTTTCTTTGAAACTTTAAGAAGTCGAGTTACGTTCAGTTTCTCTAGTGCATTTGAGTTGAGTGCCGTACATTTTGCCGCAATGTTATATGTATTTTTTACGTGACGATTTGAAGTACAGTAAATGACCGTATCCATTTCTAGTTTTTTTATGTTTTTAACTGAAATTCCAAGAACACATAAATAACACTGTTTAGGGCAGAAATAAGTGTGGCAGCGGTGCCTCCGGAGTCAACTGTAAAAGACTCCCACAAAAAAAAATTATGTCGATATTTTATTAGTTATAATAATTTACAATATTTGGTATTTGATTATATTCTAGTACCCACAATTTTTTTAACCTGAACTTTTTTTTAAAATTATATTTTATTATATTCATATTTAATTGGAATAATTAAAATATTTAGCTTTCGTGTCAAAAAGTTTGAAATAATAAAATAAATCCTTACACAAATATAAATCAATACAAACGGACAGCGGATGATGTGACGAATAGCAATCGTTCGATCACTACAAGCGTACAAAATCAAATCAAATAAGAAATATTAATGGTATCATCTTATTTTCTCACAATCCCCCGACGGAACGAAGATTGCAGTGATAATTGCCATGGAACATTCCAAGTTGTATCATTAAAAGATTGAAAGATTACGTTCTTGGGGCCTGGGGTAAAAATCGGCCTAGCAGTAGATTTATCTCATTAGTTTAATGGCGCGTAGAAAAGATGGGGGGCTAAGTTCAATTGGAATGTACCAAGTTTTGGACGAAGATTAGACGTCTCGTATTAATGTGATGGATTATATATCTTGTTAGTGTAGAGTGACCTGCGCCGGCTTCGCGGGTGCAATGCTGATGAAAATGCAGTGTTTCTCTACTATATGATGTATGTTATATACATATAATATTGAGACGTGAAGCAAAAAGTTTAGGAACGATTTTTACGACAATTACACGAAGGGAAGAGTATGACATTTGGCACAGTTAATGTTTATACGGAGAAGAAGTTCCGAGAGACAATATTTTACGCATACAACCATGCCTTTAACGCACACACGTATATAATCACCTCTTATACACGGAACGTCATTTGAATAATGAATCGAGAGTGACGGAATAAACCTTTCTTTTGAATTACTTTATCAATAAAAAAGCGCATAAAATCCATTGGCTAGCTTAAACGATCTAAGCATACATAGGAACAGACAGCGGGAAGCGACTTTGTCAACCTTGTAGAGACACATTGGTTCTCTATTATTCGGCATGCCCACAAATCTGTTTTAGAGCAACGGAGTAAAGATGTTTCGAGCATTCTTCATTATAAGATAAGCACGCGATAAGAAATATGCCAGCGGGTGATACATGAATAAGAGCCACAGCCACTTGTCATTTGCTTGCGCTTCATCTTATTTAATTACTATCTATATTATACTATTATTTATATATTCTAATGTATAGACTATATTACTGTATAAAGTTTAATCTAATTCCGATTAGTAGTTTTGCGCGAAAGATTAACATACATCCTCGTAAACTTTCGCAGTTATAATATTAATAAGTAGAAAGGATGTGCATTTTCTCTGTTACCTACGTGAAACAGTCTGATACTGACGTTTTTTGCGAACTTACCGCCACCCCACAACTCTTTTCATTTATGAACCGATTTTTATTAAACAAACACTATAATTATGTTAAGTGAAGCTTACCTCAATACAAGTGGAAACCGCATTCAAATCGGATCTGCCGTTTCTGAGATTAACGTGCACAAACGGAAAAAAATCTTTGGTATCTTCTATGTACAGACATCAATCACTTACAGATTTTGTATATGTATAGATGTCATTAAATACAGCACGTATCTTTGCACCCAATTATCGCGAATTACGCTCGTATCGCCGGAAGAATTTTCCCTACGCCTCGCGTTTTCGTATCACCCGTACAGGAATGCATCTGTGGGGGCCGCTTATTGGAAAAGTTTTAACTGGCTTACGTTTGATTAGACGGAACTCTCTCAATTTGTTTAACCATGAGCCAGCGAACGACAAGCCAGGAACGATGTTTCATTTAATTCTTGCTGCGAAAAGAGGGATTTTGTAAATAATATGTGTGTGTCTATGTCTATTTGTATAGATAAGTATAAACTTAGACAGTCTAAGAGGTCAATATTAATTTGTTAGTCGTGTGATAGACGTTTTCAAATTCTTAATACTAGTATACTTAATACGTACCTAATTACGTAGTCACGTCTTCTAGCTATTGTTTGTACTGTGAAGTATACAAAAGTAAAGACGGAAAATAGTACATAAATATATACACCTCTTTTATTTCGACACAGAATGGTTGTGATTTTGTAAGTTCCAGAAGGCAATAATAAATTTATTTGCCAAAGTTTCATTCGAAAGAGATTTGCTCTTGTAAATTCTTTATGTCCTTAAAATTCAAACGTACAAACTCTCGTCCGTACGAATTTTATTATGAGCCGAGTACGTAAGTATTACGTTATGTTTAGTACTGAATTTCCTACAAATAACTTGCGGATGGTGGAGCAACATCCTTACGCTTGATTAGGCATACTCGGAAAAAGTTTGTTGAATGTCATCCGGATGGACTTTATTGCACGTAAATAAGTTCTTAGCTGTTATATCATTGGGATTACCTTGTTTTATTTGCTGTTCGTGTTGTATATTTTTTACTTGAATTTATTGCCCTCTCTGGGATTTTATTTTATGATATTTGATGGGGGGAAATATTGGCGTCAGATATTATCAGATATGTAGATTTTCATACTTAGTGATTTTAGGTGTGGTCATTAAGGTTTACTTTTAAAGATGAAAGTCACAAACATCGAATTACTTAATACTCTATAATACTATTCCCCACGGCTTTGCCAGCGTAATGTATTAAATAGAATGGCAGAGTTTATTCCGACATATTTAACACTATCATTATAATTTGGCCAATTTACACAATATCTTTATAAATTATAGCCTATGTGCTATATTACTGTAAAGTTTCATGTTAATCTGTTGAGTGGTTTTAGCGTGAAATAGTTACAGACATCGTCACAAACCTTCGCATTTCTAATGTTAGTAGGCAAGCACGATATTATTACAGTAGGCAGTTTAGAACTGAACAAACGCGGTTCCGCAAACGCTAGCTAACCCTTTCAATTACAGTAAAATCTCCAGCAAACATTGCATGTCTATGTAGCTTGTATTACTTATCCGGGCAATATTATTATTAGAACAAATATAAAATAACAACATGGCGTACGAATTGTATTGTTATATCAGATCAACATTTCTACTCATTTATTTATTTAAATACACAGATGCAGTGCTTACAGCAAAGCCAAGGCGCACTGCAAGCCATATCATTTATGATAATTGAAAAGTATGATGTAGTGCTTGAAAAACTCCGATTCTTTGCTTACTTATTAGGATTGCTTTACAAATATCGGGGTAATAACAATAACGCTTTATTGTAAATCGACAGTTGAGGATTAAATAGAATTGCTTAGCCAAGTGTCTCTCCCTGGCATCCATCAATCCAGAACAAAGCAGTTTGTACTATTATGCATAATGGATCCTATTCCTATGATTAAGCAGTTATTAAAATGAAACGTATATATCAATAATTTGAAAAACTTTATTTATGAATTGTTTGAAAAATTAAAATAATCTAGAGAATCGTACCTAAGAGTATAAGACAGTACCTTTCCACTGCTCTTCTGTACATTGTTCTATATGCACATCCGACAGTTTACACGTCTGTCAAGGTGCGACGGTGTCTCCGACATCGGACCGTGAAAAGTTCTCCAAAAATCTAAAACATAAAAAGCAACAATGAAATCTAAAGTTCGGTATCAAAACGTGGCTTTGCGTTTTTTCACAGAAATTACAATGTTCAAAGGAAATGCAGATTCAAGATACGTGCTCTACATTATAAAAATACGTTTTTGCATAACCTTATTCCTTTGTAGCTATTGTGATGTTACTTTTCTTATCCCTACCTCGAGTCGCCTGTAATATAGTTAATGTGTCGTTTATGTTAGTACGCCAGCTTTCCGTTATAAATGTTTATTTAATTTTTTTTACGCAATTTTAATTCCTTGCCTTCTGCGAACATGAAATAAACAGAAAGCAATAGCAATGTTGGTCTGTGGCACGTGTTAAATAAGAAGTCATAAGAACTTCATTTATTCATCCTAGTTAAAATACATTATATTGAATCTGACTTATTAATAAAAATTCCAAAGATAAATAGTCTTTAAATCATGCGTGCGTAAAAAGTTAAATACAACGGAAAGTTTTTAAAAAATATATTACATTTGTGTTTTTTTATACTCATATAAAGTATTCACATTCGAACTTGACAAAGTTTAAGGCCTCCTTGTACTTAACATCTGATAAGTATACTTAAGATAAAAATTTGAAGTTTAATTTTATTCATTCCCATCAACCACAAGCCGCTTACGCACTTTGTAGCGTTTTACTACAAATTGAAGTCGCTCATTGTATTCTTTATTTCGGGGCGAAACGCAAACATTAGAACGTGTTCACACCGCTCACAAGTCGTCTTAGGGCCGATGTCTACGTTGTTTACTGTGCTACTTTACGGCTTAGGGGATGTGTCTCACGCTATACGAGTAAAGTTTTGTAAACGAGTATATAGCACTGGTCATCGTGAAATAGCGCATTGCGGTGTACTATGAAAACTGAACTGAAAATGTAATTCGCACAATGCCACCTAAGATAATACACATGCATTAATATTTTTGTGTATATACAAAATCCTAGTACATGCAAAGGGCGTGAAAAAATTTATCGTATAAGATGTTATGTCTTAAAAAGGCAATTTATCATCCCTTATGCTTAATTTGCATGTTATTCGTGGAATTACTTGAATCACTACAAAATACTAAATTGTATCCGAATCCCGACAAGAGTTTTAATTTAATCGTCCATCGTTTCGTACGCGATAAGACAAGCGCCTACCTCCGCATTAAGAGTGAAAAAATGGGGGCGCCTGTCACGGTGTCTCGTCAAAACAAACTTCTTGTAAGTCTTAATTAAAATGGATTATGCTTTTGACTGTATACAGGTTACTTCGTCTCATATATATTGTGTGAGGTGCCGAAAAATTGTTAGTAACGTTGGTAGAACGTTATTTTTTGACGAAACGAAAACCTAACGTAAAAAAGGTATCTTTCGGTTAAAATACTCTGTGTAGATTTTAATGATACTCGTATCTCCAATTTTGTTGTAATTGCGTTTTTTTCTTTGTATTTCTTATTATTATTCTCTATAGACATTTGGCGTTATTTTTTGTTCAACCGTTTACTGAGAAGATCTTACAACTAAGCGGCATTGTCTTTTTTGCTTTAATATTCACCTATAATAATATAATACATTGTTTTAATTTAATTAGCTGAATCTTGTTCAATTCAGTCATCTGATTTAGACAAATTAATTCAGAAGTTCTAATGACATTCAGCCAACAAATAGGTATATACCTAATAGCCACATAAGATACTTTTGTCACAAAACTGTTACAAGTACAACTAGTTTCCTTGTATTCAAATGTAGTGTAATGTATCTGAGTCATCTCATTGTCTGTAAGGTCGCGGCCTGTACCTCACCTGAGGGTAAGATGAGATTAATCATTGTGGTTTGTACATCCAATACCATTGTCAGGGTGGCATCTACTTACATAAATATAAGTATATAGTGCTGAGCACTATTATAAAAATATGCATATAAGCATATTTTTGCAATCGATACAGCAAATCAATACAAAACAATTGGTATTTTTTTTTATAACCATGAGGTAGCATGCTCGTTTAGAGGTGGACTGCAACCTGATGGTAAATGGTTACTGCCGCCCATGGACATCTGTAATCAACCCAGGACAGTTCTTTCTTAGGCCGACCACAAATGCGACTGAGGACTAAGTTGGAACGTTTCAACGCCTAAGTTAAACGTGTCTCCCTGACCACCACACACAAACCAGAACACAGCAGCAAGAACACTGCTGTTATAAGGCAGAAATAGGTGTAGCGGTAGTGCTTCCGGAGCCGAACCGTAAGAGGTTCTACCACTTTCAACGTATAATCGTGACATCTTATTTTTCTGTGCAAGACACTACGCACTAATATACTGAAATGAGTGCTGAAGCTGAAATAATATTTGGAGTGCTAGCTTATCTAGTTATTATTAGTATAATAACGGCTTAAAATAATTAAGTAATTAGCGCTGCACACTCATAGCGCCAAACTAGGATTATCTGTGCCGTGGGTGCCATAGACTGAGAACAGAGGAAATTTCAACTGATTATTGAATTTTATGCCTCGCTGGGAATCGTATCGAATATCTTTGAAACTATTCACGAAGGCAAGTGATGTCGTGTACGATCGGTACTTCATATCATAGATATGCTCGTATACTAGTACTGTAACCGTGCTTCCGTAAATTGGTGGGCACGTTAAGCAATTACTTCGATCGTTATCTATAGGTTAGTGCCATTCATTAAGTCTTTTTTGGGTTATTAATTTGTTGCTACATATAATGAAACTGTAGAAAAGTTCTATTCTGTACATTGACTAAAAACTTTGAAAAAATTACCCCTCGGGGTCTTGATACAAGTAACACAAGCCAAGAAAAAAACATTTTGCAGTTTTTATCTGTTGTCCGGCTTTCACGCAAAAACTACTGGACCGATTTTGATGAAACTTTTTTGTTATGGGCATATCTATTAATTCTCGGCAACATATAGGCTATAATGGAGACGGAGACGGGGATAGGGACAGGAAAATGATTCTACGGTGCGGTACGAAGTGCGCCGGGTCAGCTAATCACTAAATATAATGTACTAATATTAGTTTTATTGATAAAATATGTCTATGTTTACAAGAGCTTAGGTGATTAAGCTTTTACCAGCATCGTCAGTGTTGTTTTGTTTTTATTTTATACCAACGCGTCTAGTTTATTGTTCAATCTCCTAGCCCTTGGAGATGGACCCTTCTTAATTTTAATGTCTTGTTTCGTCTTTACGAGCTATATTTTCCGGCGGACATTACACGCAGGTGCAGAGGTTATCATTAACGTAGGATTAAGCTACCCCAGCATTTCTCCCTTTCACTCCAATCGAGGTTGGGTATTAGGGAAGTGATTTTCTATCTCTTTCTCTACACAGATATCTACCGAAGAGTTATCACCACAAAGAAATAAAATACTTACCGTTATCCTTTTTTGTGTAGGAAGCCTTATGGAATACGGATTGGATTACTCTTTTTTTACGCCTTTTGAGCAGTAACTTATTAGTTACTCAGTACTCACTAAACT
Source organism: Udranomia eurus (assembly GCA_018250275.1). Classification (NCBI taxonomy): domain Eukaryota; kingdom Metazoa; phylum Arthropoda; class Insecta; order Lepidoptera; family Hesperiidae; genus Udranomia; species Udranomia eurus. Next base: position 11,062 of record DWNJ01001773.1, read on the forward strand.
AACTATATTAATTTTAGCATTAAGAGGATCCTTACAGAGCTGAATCAATATCTATACATTGTACATTATGAGTACATTATGGTTTATGAGTTTGAAATTATATAAATTATATGCCGATACAGTATTTTTATTTTTATCTTGATTCAAACTGGAAAACTTAAATTAGTATGATTGATTGGTGAATTCCTAATAAGGCAGTGTATCTGTTTCGTCTATTAAAACTTGTTAGAGCTGTGATCTCTCTTCTCTAGGTTTCAAAGGGTCAAATGAATTTAAGAATCGAATTGAAGGTTGGTAACCTTCAATTTCTGTAGAATATGACTAAAATGTTGATTATGTTTATGGTTTATTGTTCTTAAGGCTTTTTTGTAAAAAAAACCGTTTC
>DWNJ01001774.1:0-11446 GCA_018250275.1 Udranomia eurus
TGCAAGGAGATAAGGCCGAAGATTAGTTGATGTTAATATGTAACTTTCGCAGAATTTAAATATCGCAACGCATTGACTCGTAATTTAAACCTGTCCATAGATTAACATATCCTTGCAACGCAGAATGCCCAAATTTTATATGATGTGGATACTAATAATAAGAGATTATTTAAGTGAACAATTTTATAGCCGCGTTTGGCGCGGGAAAATCTTATGGGTTATATAATTAATAGTGATGTGTTTATACGAATATAGTTTAATTTTGTTAAATTGTCAGATATATGTCAAGTACAACATAAATCTATTTATTTGTAATATTTTTTCTGTAATATATTATATTATTTGATGTTTTTTTTTTATATTTTGAAATATTACTGTTTACTTGTGGTTAATTTTGTTAACGATTAGATTTTATTTATACCTACCTATTTTCGTTTTGTAGAGAAGAAAAACTTACGGATTTCTGAACACGCTAACGAAGTAACATTGGCGAATCTATAAGTAAGCAGAAATATCTCACAATAACGGCGGTTTATGGTGCACTTGGTGTTTTGTTTGGGTTTTTACGTCTTTTTGTATCTGGATTGGAGTTCGGTGCACTAATAAATTGTACAATATTTAAAAACTATGACAAAAAATATGATAGATACCTTTACGCAATAATTATTAGTATAATTTAATATGTGTATTTTAAATTATGGTAATTAAAAAAACAATAACATAAAATGTTATTACATTTTTTCTCCAAAGTTTATACCATAAATGTTTATCATTACGGAAAAGTGTGTAATAACATAAAAAATTACAATTGTAAGTGAGCAAATTCCAATTTAAAAACCAGTCGACCGTGAAGCAGTACTGCTTCGAGGCGTGCAATATTGTATGGAAGTCTTAATTATCAGTGAAATTCGGAGATCTCATGAGGTCATGATAAAACCTTTCATAATATACGAGTATTAATAAGATGTCAGTAATTTTATACATAACTAGCTAATTTTATACATCCCGGCGCAGTTTTTACTGACACAAAAACATTTTCCTGGCCTTGTCCCTGTCGCCGTCGCCGTCGTCGTCCCTGTCCCGATACAATGAACAATGAATGAAGAACACGATTTTAAACTTCATAAAACGCTAATACATTACATAATAACTTAATGCATGAATTTTGTTATAATTTACCTTGAACCCTGAAATTATAATTTAAATATGTGAAGCAAAAAGTTTAGGAACGATTTTTTCGGCAATTACATGAACAGAGTATGCACATGTACAAATTTGGCTCAGTTAAAGTTTATTCGGGAAACAAGTGCCGAGAGATAATATTTTATATAATAATACATTAATAGAAACCATTTGTAATAGAAACCATTGCCCATACAACCATGCCATTGACGCACACACGTATAGAGAGCTGTGACACGCGGAACGTCATTGTAATACTGAATATGAGCATCGGAAATGTCAAACAATTCATGTCATTTTGTGTAATCAAAAATATTTTTAATTATTCTATGTGTATAAAGTAAAAAGTATAGATATTTTATAACAGTTAATTCTATGATATACGGTCGATTTTGGTTGGTCGCTAGGCGATCTCTAGTATTTATAATTATTGAAATAAAAATTCAAATAATATTATTCAAAATATATGACGCGGTTGATACAATAATGCAGGTTATGAAGACAATATGCAGATCGACAACAGATATGTCATTGATGCAAAAAAAAATCTGTTGATCTGATCGCTAAAAATAATTAACCAGGATCACCTGCTAGGTCAATCCGAAATTAAAACAAATAAAAGTTATGTCTATCAACTGACAGTTATGGATGTAAAATTAATATTTTCGTTAAGTTTTGTAATGTTTCGCTAAATTATCAAAATATTTTCTTTCATAAGAAAGAAACTCTTGACAATAATTAACACAATAATAAATTGGCGAATTAGCGAAATTGTTCCAACAGTCGACGCGTGTTGATCAAGATAACACTGAATCCCTATTTCCCTAGATTATTTCGGTGCGATATTTAGTACCTTATTCAAGATTTTACACACGCGATTGAGGATACAGGTTCTAATAAAAACGCCGAGGCAGTCTCTAGCTAAAGACATAATCGCATCGTCTCGACCGACCGCCTGCGGCACTAGTAAACGCGATTATAGTGACTGGGGCCAGGGTTGAAAATCACATTTCTATTAATGATTAGTATGTATTAGTTATCAACAGTTATTAATATTTATTATGTAAGGGAAATAACACTCTATTAAAAAAACGAAACACGTGTTAATCATACAGTTGCCTCTTTTTAAGATGTGTGTTAATTACTGCCACAAAGATGGTCATAAATATAAATGATATTGCTGGGATAATTGTCAATGAGTTGAGAAATATTAAGTCATTTTGAATTTTTCAATTCAACGAAGGGTAGGCAGCCCTGGCGCCGTCGGGCCGGTAATTAGATTGGGCGCCCGGTTATCACCGGCGGCTATATCCGGACGGATCCGGTTATGGGCTAATGGTGTTGTCGCGATCCAATAGATGGTCAAGTTAATGGATACAAATAATTACAGTTAAACAGTTTACATGAACCACGATTCCCCTAAAATATAGATGATTAGATCTGTCACTTTTATTTTGATAACAAATTAATAAGTTATTGACAAAGGACCAAGTCAAGTAAAATGTTTTACTCGAAACTACGAAATATTTTGGAATACTGACATGTTAAACACGTTTAAATTGTATGTAAATAAGTCTTTACAAGCTCTACAAATTAAAATGCCTAGTTGCACTCGTTTACTTAAATTAATGGCGTCCAGCTCCAAATTAAAACTGTTAAAGAGCTCTCTCTACCCGTGAAATTACCAGGCGGTCGCCATTTTTATTTTAACGACGAAAGTACCAGGCTAACATGGAGCTATGTATGCCAGTAGTTGCGCATTTTGCATGATCTCACCGTCTCATTGTCGATGGTTGTAGTTACGTGCAGTTTTTGACCGCGACTACGCTCAGTTTTTACAGATTACTATCAATTATAATTCAGTTACAGTTATTTTTCAAAATTTTAAAAACCTTTATAAAAACCAATATACATTTTTATCATTACGTGTGAGTGTTTTTTTCTATTCAAGTATATTTTTTATATATTCCTCATCATATGACTTTGAATATATGGCGCAATTAAAAAACAAAGCAAAGAAAAGAGAAAATTAAAAGAAAGGAATAGAAATCGGCGCTTTAATTTTTTCCCTTTCATGCATTCTATTTTTTCCATTTAGTTAATAACCTCGGTTTCTACGCCGACAGTAAGACCGCTATCTCTAAAAACGTTCGCAGTGTAATTACAGCGAGCGAAGCAAACGTATATCAAAATGCAATGATATTTCCTATACTATCCACCGCTAATGCTGGCCATATACATATTTAATATAAGTAAGCAGCGGTAATGCTTACCGATATTTCCGCCATTTATATTAATTAGGCCAGTTTAAATGTTCCGGACGATATTTTAAAAATAGGTTCCAAGCTACAAATCTTAAAGCAGATGGTTGAATCCGAGATCAACATTCAGATTAAATTAAAACAAGCAAACTACAAAAACGGGACAATTCTATCCAAAGTGTGCGTATTTTTTTTGCCATGGAGAAAAAAACCCAACCATCCTGTAAGTAGCCCTGTATGTAGCTGCATTGCTACATTCAGAACATCACGCCGCGGCGGTTCGCTCTGTTAATCTCGCGATTATACGCGGACCACCGTTCTGGCGGGGTGCTTTATTCGAGTAAACTCCCTCATTACACCCGGCGATTAACTGCCGACACAATCTGCAATGCCGTTTAAACGTAATTGGAAATTATTTTACTCGGAGCGACATCATTTTTTGTCATTTAAATTACATTTAATTTGTAATAAATCTTGCATGCTGAAGCAAAATAAAATTTATTGTTGTAGTATTAAAATAAACCCACCGATTATTCAGCACGTTATTTAATATTGTATAGCACACCGTGATAGGAGACAGGACATTAGTTTATGAACGTCATCAAAGATGAAAATGTCTCATAATATAATGTAATTTCCATTGGCACGAGCGACTGCCAAAAGGCGTGTTCAATTAGACATTAGTCATGTCGGAGCGCGGAGGGTGTAACATCGCATGCAGGCGTGCCGCATTGATAAATCTAAATCTTGCTCTTACTTCGAGATATTTCTTTATAAGGTATAGGGGCCTATGAAGGCCCACTTTATTTCAAAACTTTGTAAAATCTTGCAGATAAGTTATATAAATAAGAACCATAATGGAAGTTGTAATATATTTATTTGAAAATACATATTAGAGAAAAATTTAAGTTTCTGGCATTTTCACAGAATACAACAATAATAAAATAAAAATACAGAATAAAAAGAAATACTGGCCAACAAGCCCCGGGTCATGTTTGGGAAACATGAAGTGAGCCATGATAGGAACCTTCGGCATAGGTTCCTATCATGACCCACTTACACTTATTTAGTACAGTTTCGTGAATCTATAATCTATAATGGGATGATAAATAGATTAAATATGAAGTTCACAAGTTACAACAAATATTTGCTTTAAAATTGCTAATTTTCAAAAAAGGTTATTCATTAGAAGTTATAAAACATCTTGACATGACAAAACAAACTGTCATCTGTATTAAAAATGGCGGCGATGCGAACACGAAACGCACTTGCACTTTTGTCTAAGGTAATAGTCACAGAGATCCGCGAAATTTTTCAAAGAATTATATTTATATATTTGAGGAGGAGCTAGGAACCGGGTCATTTTTTATGACACTACCTTATATTAAACAAATTTCATAATACACCTCTTTATTTCTTACTATTTATTTTATTACATATTTATACAGATACATGATTTTAAATAAACAGGTTAATCTCTCACACTTTTGAACTACCCTTGTTTCGGGTATTATTTGAACGAAACGATTTTACAAGGAGCGACACGGGCTAATTCTACCCCGAAAATTCGAAACGAAAACAAGCCTTTGAACATCACACATGGGCACGCAAAAGCCCGGGGCGGAAATTTCAACACAAAAAAAGTAAAATGTAGAGACAAAGAAAACCAAAACTTTCGGATCACATCAAGGGTCGATTTTTTCTCAAGGTACAGACATAAAGAATATATCTTACAAAGAGTAAAATTGTACATGTTTTAAAATTACTTACAACGGAACTTCAGAAGTAAATATTTAATCTGTGTGCCAGCTTTCAAAAGTTTTATGATTTCCCTTTTGTATGTGAATTGCGAACTAAAAGTAAAATAGCTACCTACAATATGCATTATTTAACAAGAGGTCGGCAAGGGTGTCTATTGTGATACCCTTTTTATATCCCCTCTGTTAAATAAAACGTTTCTTGACCCTTTTTTATTTCTTGTTCAGCTATGAACTCCTAGTACTGACGATTAGATATTCCTTTAACTCTTTCCGCGGTCGTTTCCCGAACAAACAAAATACGTAGATAAAACAAAATAACACAATATTAAATAAAATGTTATCAAAGCATAAAAATAATCAATTAATTTAACTGAAAAGTTAGAAAGAAGTTTTGTTAGGAAAAGGGTTAGGCCTAGCCTATTTTGCTATTAGCTACCCAGAAATGCAAAGGAGTTACTTTTTTCGAGTTCGAGGAGCTTGGGACTTATAAAAAACGCAAAAAAAACAGTTTGACGAATAAAAACTTTTGTAAAATGTATTCGTGCTAACCAAACATGTCAGAATAATGGCGCAGATGTATAATGATGACGTATCGAATAGTAAGAATGTTTTTGAAACATATCCGTCGTCATCCGAGAGCTTATATCGTTATCGCGAAAACTTAAACGGGCATGAATATGCAATAAAAGTACCAGGGCGACACAAAACGTAGACGCTAGTTCGCACATCCCGCGTGGGGATGCTGCAACCCCCTGTGCTTGGGGAGAGAAACCGTAGGGTGCGGGTTGAAAGCCGGGCGACATCGTATCAGTTAAATATTAGCTGCGTTCCGTAGACTATGTCTCGCAAACCCGATGTAGTAGGTAGTAGTAGCTAGGTTTAAACGAATTCTATGTTAAGATTTTTTGTAAAACCTAAAAATCAAATTTGGTTGTTTTAACTAATGCATGTAGGAATTCAATCAGTGTGCTCGACTAATTTACTACATAACTACATATTACATTCATAAATCCATCATTTTGTAACTCTTGTACTAGATTACCATCATTTGGGTGTTCCTCTAGGTCAAGTTATCTTCATCAGTAACATAAAATAATAACGATAGCGTACTGACTGATAAATTTCCGACAAAAAGTCGCTACAATTTTTGCAAAAGAACGACGTAGAAAGAAAACCTTTTCTCTTAAATGAGTGATTTGTTTTCTAACTTGTCAAAAGAGTTCCACTAAGCAAAGAAACTCTTCATCCGAAACACTCGTACAAAGTTTGCAAGTTTGTACAGTTCAAGTTGAAAATCAATCAACTCCAATATCATGTCAAACTATAAGATGTTGGAGTCATTTCATAGAGTCAATTTCATTGCCTTATATTTTTCTTGCTCAGAAATAAGTTAGTAAAATAGGCGTGTTTATAAAAGAATCGAATATACTAAGTTGTGTCTCAGAAACTGAATAAGTATTCAGTTTGGCAAGTTTTTCTTATTATTCTTATCTTATTCTATCTCGTGCCTCTCTCACAAGTTTTATACTGAATTTTTGTTCATTTGATCGGCCTTTACTACATAGTTTTAGTTGTCTATTAAAACATATAAACGCCGTTCATGAGAGAGGTAAGTCGAGGCGTCAATCACCGAACAGTCTCCGACGCGTTCGAACAGAATCACGAGCCCTCCAGAACCAATTATTCTTACACAAATAAATAATTACCGCGCAAGAGTGGATGGTTATTCCGATTTATTCGAGCTCATTATAGGGTCGGGGTTAGAGCAGTCGAGGTCGAGTGGGTCATTGTGGCGCCATAATGGGACCTCCCGACCCGTATATGGGACGGACTCGTTACGGTCTGATGTCGTGTTGTGTGAAGTGTGTACATGTCAAAGGTGGAGTGAAAAACACGATGCTTGTTTCGCTATAATAACTGTTATTTAAGTTTGGTAAAACGTGTCGTAATATTTCAGATATGAGCCTGTACAACTAGAATGGTACTTGGACGCCCGGCCTACCCTATGTTAAATTGTCATTGCCACCCAATTTCGTCGTGCTGACATGACAGGAATTTAAAATACCTACGATTTTTTAGTTACAGATTTAAATCAATAATAAATTAATTACATATGTAAGAAGAACCTCACCTCACCTCACCCTTTGAAAAATGGAGGGAGGTAACTCCCCTTTTTAATTACAAAACACAATTTATAAGTTGGCCTGCCGTGACCATCAATTACATAATTATCCACATGCACAATCAGTCGTGATTACTTTTTCAGACCAGGATTACATGTCGGATTACTACTTCTATTACACAAAACAATCTTTTCACGTATTGAGAACAATCATCGTGAATCAGCCATTTAAACGCAGCTCCACTGCGCAAACCTGCACAACTTTTAATGGGCACTCCTCTTCACATATGAAAGGGATCGCAAAAGGCTGTTCAACTCTAGAGCCATTCAACTGTGGAGGCTTAAGGAATGATTCCTCATATAAGAGCAAACAGAAGATAAACATTCCGTTTTAGTACTGGGAAAAGAAAATCTTATATGCAAATTGTAAAAATAATGTTTAAACAATTTTAAGAAATTGTCAAAAGCACTCGAAGTTTTTTCAAGCACAGTAAGAATATAGAAGAGCAAGTATTTTACATCGTAAAATCAAATCTCGATATCATAAATATAATATTCAAAGAACTATTAGGCTTACATCATGACATGGCAGTATTTTTTGTTACCTGTCCACGGGCTTGAGAACTTTTAATTATGCTTTTTAATAGCAAATTTATTATGAAATGCTTAAATATAAGTAGCTAGAACTGTGTGCGTGTGTGGAGGTATAACGATGTCCTACTCAGATTTAGATTAAGAGTGTGTAGGCGATGTGTTAGATTTGTACGAAATGTAAAATGTACATGGATTATTATAAATGTAGACGCTTCGGTCCGCGGAGTCCCATACAAGTGTGTTTAGAATGATAACAGAATGGAGTGCGCCTGACGTAAATGGGTCATACTCGGACGTGCGCGCGAATATTATTCAATTTAACTTTGTACGATTCTCCCAAATTTATGAAGCAAAGGCATTGTTAAATAGACGGATATATTAAAAATGATAAAACTTCACTTTTGAGTTTTCATGGCATTGTTTCTGCTTTATATAAGCCCCGTTGGCACTGTTGTGTCCCTATTTGTAGAGTGTGATGTGGCGGATATACATTGAGTCGTTTCATATTACTTATCAGGAGTAGGAAAGCATTTATTGTTGTTTTTGTCGTGGACCAGAAAGTCGTCGGCTACTTTACTTTTACTTAACTTATAAAGCCGGCAGAGTAAAATTAGGAACGGCAAATAACAAACGAATAAAATATATATATTTAGCTTTACTAACTTAGTGAGGAAAAATCACCACATTTCACATCACCATTGAAACGATTGCTACTTATAAAACATACGTGTAATACCAACAATACTAAGAGAGCAGAAGTCCACGAAGCTGCACGACGACGCCTGCTCCGTCGATAAATATCTCATGAATAAGAATATTGCATTAGGTATTCGCGAGCGTCACGGCGACAGCCAGTTGCCACTCCAGCTAATGCGCTATAAGCGTCTGTAGCGGAGTTATTCGACGCTGTATGAAATATTAAACTTTGCTACGGAATGTCAAGTTTTTAATTTATGTCTAGAATTAGAATTGTATACGTATGTTTTTGCAAGAAGCTGTACGGATCAAGTTTAATTGTTACCAAACGAACTTACGAGATATTTAATTAACTATAATTTCTGGGTAACCTCCAACTAGTCTGAAAAATACGAGAACTCGTACATGGAATGATAGACCTTCTCCGCAGGCTAAGGAAGAACAGCCCTACTTCCCCAACTACCGTTAGTTAAGTGTTAAGTGTACACTTAACATACCTTTCATAAAAATCACATAAATCAGAGCTTTATTTAATAAGTAACAGGTGTTAAAGAACTAAAAACGATTCTGACACTCCAATGTCGTTGCCGTCCAGATGTCAGGTGGCCAATAAAAAAATGAGTGTATTTTTCCCGTTTGTACCGAAATGTGCCGAGTAGGGACTCGTAAGTGCTCTTCGAGGCGGATCTATTCAGCTGCTTTTATCGTCACATGCCTCTGGAGATCGCGCTTAAAGCACCAACATAAAGCTCAGATATGTTCCTTTATTGTATTATCTCATTCTGTTTAAATAGAAGTCGATTTCATTTTAAATGTGTCGTATAACACGAGATAAGTTTTCGTTACAACAAACCGGCCATCATAGGAAAGTCTTGGAATTAAAATAAACAATAGACCGAATAATACGTCCTCTTATACTGCTTATGATTATGCTTCATCATCTCACTAATGTGTAAGTACAATGTTATATTTGAAATGGATATATATAAAATGTAAAACGCCTACGTTTTGTTTTATTGTAAGAAAACATGGCATAATTCAACAAAACAACCCATGAAATCCACGAGGAGTGAATGCTGCCACACTTTTTGCGAGAAGCTTTGGGCGTTGATGAATAGGACCCGCTTAGCGTGGATGGCGCCACGATGTTTGCGCCCCAAACCGTGGTTTATCGTTTTGCAGAAACCAATTACCGATAAATGATTGTTTTTCCGCTCTAGCACCTCGTTAAGTAACTTTCGGTCAGGTAAATTAAAGAGCTTGGGAACAGGTATCCGGTTTGTTATAAGAGGGCCTTATTTTCAATAGTTACGGCAAGGGTTATAATAGAGGTGGTTACATTACAAATGTGACACTAATGAAAACGATCCCGCACGCAATGAAATTAAATTTAAACTCCGACACCATACGTAAATTTTATGTAAATAAAGGTATTAGTGAAATGACTATGTTATGTTTATTGAACGTAACAATAAGTAATTAATAACAAAGTGCATGAGCACAATATTCTGACGTGAAGCGCTACCTGATAACTCAATTAATCGACACAATTTCTATTAAATAGGAACATCGGTAAATCCATTGTTTGTGTTATGATTAAATTTGGAAAAGTTTCTATTAATTTCATGTTTGTTTGCATAATCAGGCTTCCAAATTTTATCACTAGGTACTCGTCCGCTCATTAATATAACCGATATAATTAAATTACTATCAAAGTTGTCCAAAGGACGTCAGAGTAAATTTATTACTACCTTAATGCCAAATAAATAATATGTATTAGCCTACATTTGTCATAGTAAAACTAGTTTGATAAAAATGGTTAAGTGTCGCATATCTCAATGCTACAGCAGTGTATCATCACATAAAGGAACAAACCAAAATGTTAGGTTGGAGAAAAAGTTTCTTGGCATTTTACATAAAAATTTAAAACATTTTTAAATAAAGGTTATTTACATTTAACTAAAGTATATAGGTACCATTTTGTTCGATAACTTTTTGCCATTTGCTATAGAAATTTTGGGGCTTCTGATCAAAAAACCGCGACAAATGGTATTGGCAGTTCTCCCGTGATGTTAACCTGACACTGCCTCAAGAATTCTGAAGAGACCGAAACAGATGGAAATCTGGTGCAAGGTCAGGACTGTACGGCGGATGCATTAACACCTCGTTACCATGGTGAAAAACCACACACCGTTTCTATGGATTAATTCTGGCCGCTTTCTCTGAACTTCTTGCTTTAATCTCATCAGTTGTTCGTAATTCAGTTCAGAATCGATGGTCCTGCCTGTCGGTAACGAATGATGAATAATGCCCTTCCAATCCCACTATACACACAGCATCACCTTGTTGCGAGTTAACCCGAGTTTCGCCACAGTTTGTGAAGTGACCTTTTTCGCACGTTCTTGTCGTACGTAATGCACTTTTCATCACCAGTTATTAGCTTCTTCAAAAATGGTTCGGTTTCATCACGCCGTTATAAAGAATCACAAACGTAATGTACTAATACACGGTTCATTAAGTTTCTTTCAGTGAGCTCGTGAGGTATCCAAATATCCAACTTTTTTGTGTACCCAGCTTTTCTCAAATGCTCCAAAACTGTTTTGTGGCCAATCACCAGTTCTTCAGCTACGTCGTAATTACTGATATGCCGATCTTGCTCCACTTTTTCAAAAATGGCATCCATTTCATCCGTAACAAGGCAAACGAAGCGACGTGCATCTTTGATATCAAAATTTCCGATCTGAAAATGCCTAAACCAAATTTGTGTTACTCTCACAGAAACTGCACTAGGTCCATAAACAAGACAAATTTTTTTCGCGGCTTGCGTTACA